>MCJB01002492.1:315206-340928 GCA_002018475.1 Nicotiana obtusifolia | reverse complement strand
TGTATGAAGTCTTTGCATCAATCACATGCAGCCATGCACTTGATTGCATATCTTCAATGGTGATTCCCAACCTGATCGCACCTATGGCTCTTTGCCCCTTGGTTGAATCCTTGAATTGTGACACGACTTTCCGAAAGTTCGTTCATAGGAATACCAAGTTCTTTCACAGTGCGAATAGGCAAGATGTTCACTGAGGATCCTCCATCAACCAAAATTCAATTTACCCTTTTATCGCGCATATAGCCAACCAGGTACAACGGGCGGTTATGAGGAGTGTCACCTAGTAGAAGATCGTCATTTGTGAACGTAACTTTGTCCTCACAAGCATTAACTTCTTGAGGAATAGACTCGATGAGCTTTTTCGAAGATGGTGCCAATGGTAGGCCATCATTCTTTGCTTCCTCTTTGTCAGCATGGCAACAAGAGGCATTAATACCCACATAGTAAATCTTTGTGCAGAACCAACTTGGTAGGAACTCCTCCAAGGTTACTGGTGTTGTGGCTTTTGAGGGTGGTGCACCTCCATTTTTGCTTTCTTCAAACGCCTAATTGGACTCTGTTTCCTTGCTCTTTTTACCATCAATTTCCTTGTTGGTTGTTCGGTCGATTCTTTACATGGGCTCCTTTTGTGGTGCCTACGACGAGTCACCAACGTCCAACCTTCATCATCATAAGGTTGATCAACTTCAACTTTGTTGTTCTCCAGTGATTCTTCATTTTTATTTTCTCTAAAACTACACAATTCATCTAGGCTGAATGATCCAAAGGTGATAGAGACTTGGTTTGCACTTGCTTTCTCATCTTCAAGCACGATCTTCGTTTCACGAGCCAAGTCCATAACTTTGTCTTTGAATAGAGGGTGATTCACAAGTCGATGGTATTTGCAGTAATTTGGATCATTCATTTTCCCAGCTTTATTTGGTCGCTTCATCTCCGGAAGCTCAATGAGATTTAACTCGAGGAGTTCTTCAAAAATTGCTGGCACATCAGAATCCAGAAATGGGTACTCCTTCTCTTGCATTTCTTTTAGAGTCAACTTCCCACTTGGTTTATCTTGAAAAGAAGTGGATTTCGTACTATGTTTCTTGCTCACCTTCGTTGTGAACTTCACGGGTAATGTGTTGACATTCATAGCTTCTTTGTTTTCAGACTTGGGTACACACTTACTCCATTTCCTGACTTCTTGCTTGTCGTTCCCTTTGCGAGGCTCATAGATGGGCAACCTTTCATTTCCAGCAGAGGACATACTCAATTCCATGTCATGGGCACGAGTTGCAAGTTCTTCAAATGTGCTAGGCTTGATACCTTGCAAGATGTAGCGCAATCCCCAATGCATGCCTTGGATGCACATTTCTATTCCAGAAGCTTCACTAAGTCTGTCTTTGCAGTTGAGGCTTGCATTCCTCCAACAATTGATAAAGTCGATGACTGGTTCACCCTTCCCTTGACGAGTATTTGTAAGTTCCACCATGCTCACAGTGCGCTGTGTGCTATAAAAGCGATTGAGGAACTCTTGCTTTAGTTGATCTCAGCTATCAACAGATCCAGTCTCGAGGTCCGTGTACCAATCAAAAGCATTTCCTTAATGAGCGGACAAACTGCTTGACGAGGTAATCTCCATAAGTCCCAGCATTGTTGCATGTCTCAATGAAGTGTGCCACATGTTTCTTTGGGTTGCCTTTTCCATAAAATTGTTGAAACTTTGGAGGTTGATAGCCAGCAGGCATCTTCAACATATCGATCCTCGCAGTACATGGCTTTGCGTATGTAAGAGACGACTTGGTAACAACTTCATACTTGCTTTTAATAGTTCCTTCAATGAACTCCTTCAGTTGATCGATTGGAATCATCCATTCAGATGAGACAGGGATAGCCTTAGCAGATGCTACTTGTCTTGGGGGAGAATTAATCTCTGGAACCTCTGGGAGCTTGCCAGGTGCATGGGTGGGTTCTTCTTCCATCAAGATTCCCACCCTGTCTGTTAACTTGTCAATTCTAGCATCTTGATTTTGAATACACTTGGTCAAACCAGCGATTGCTTCCGTCAAGTTTGCCAATTGCTCCTCCACAGATGAAGTGTTTGTCACCATGGCTTGCATGATTATTGTGGACGATGGAGAGTAGCATGGATTGTCACACATATTGATCCTTGATTGGCTCATCCTATGTGGTGTAAGTGGAGAGGATCCATCACTTTAAGCATCATCATCTTCCTTCACAGCAGAGTTCTTGGATCCGGAGAGGTCAAGCAGAGCAAGAGTCTTCTTGATCTTTTCAGCAACATCGCTTCCTCCTTCGGGTGCGTTTGTGGAAGATCTTGCTCCTTTTGAGGATGAAGATCCAAAAACATGGATTGATGCGGACGACACTTGGGGTGCTTGTTGTCCTAACGAGCTTGCTTTGCTCCTCGTAATTGGTCTAAAGCTTCAAAAGGTAACATCGAGGATGCTTTCCACATCAGCATAGAACCTAAAATTAGCAGCCTTGGTGGAAGTTGAACTGGAGTTGATTTTCTTTGAATCCATTTCAATGTTCTTGAAATTTGGTGATTGAAAAGTTGAGGAGAGGTAGAGATGATCCCATAGGGCGTGCCAGAATTTGTAGACAATAAATTTGCGTTAAGAAAATAATCAAGACCGAAAAATATTGCAACAATCGCAGTATTTTGATTTCGAGTAATTTGAGTGTTACAATCTCTATGATTCCTTTGATTCTACTTTTTCAATATAAATTCAAGGGCCTTTGAGCTTGATCTTGAATTTGAATTTAATTTATCCATCGTGAACGCTTTGATTGTTGCAACGAATTTTATCACGAACAAGTAGCCTTGACCTTGAACGCCTTGTATTTGATTTGATTTGACTTCATTCTTGATCTTGAATACTTGAAATTTGTGTTGAATTGCTTGAATGCTTGAACACTTGCAATTTGCAGAGAATTGTGGCATTTGATCCATGAGCTCCCTTGTGTCTTCTTGTTATAATTTCTGGTCTCTGTTGCGTTATGAAGACCCATATTTATAGTTGTGGAAGGGAAGAGTTATGATAAGAACAAACCCTTTCCGACCAATCAAATCAAAGTGTGACAAGGCCGCATTTGATTGGACAGAATATGTCACTTGCACAAGTGGCGTGATTTCAATAGCCTTTTAATGTGACTTGGCATGCGTTGTCATTTTGACATGTGGCATGATCCTATTGGCTCTTCCGCTTGACTTGGCGTGCCACATCATATGGCACCAAACTGGGCCTCTCAGAAGATGGCATCTTGGGCTTAATGAAGTGGGCTTATCGCTTTAGTCTAATTAAATAGGTTAGCCCAATGGATTAAGACTTATTTATTTAATCCATATATATTGGACTTATATGATTAATTCAATTATATTAGCCCATAATATTTATTTGGACCAATATATCTTGAATTTTAAAATATAATCCAAATTATTTTATAAATTTAATTTTAATAAAATTTATATGCCTACACTTACAAAACATAAATAATTTAGGGGGATTTTAGGTATACAAATTTATGCCCTCAATATAATACAAGTAGAGGTGTCAATTTATATACCTAAAAAATCAGTCCCATGGGAAGAAAAAGACAAAGAAGATCATGTACTAGCCGTCAAGCCAAAAGTACCATTCTTCAGAATATAAAGCCATTTAGACCTGTCCCCGAAACCTAATAGTGGTATTTTTGAATTCAAGCGACCATAATAGGTAAAAAAAAGACTGGGCACTATTTTATATATAGCGCGGTTATTCACTGCACTATACCTTACGACCCGCTTGTCCGTTAAGGTATAGCGCGGTAACTAACCGCGATATTTTTAAAGTTTGGCCCACCAATAATTTATCTGCTCAAAACTGACATACCAATAATTCATAGGGGTATAGCGCACATATTTAAGACGTTATACATCAAATAATTATACCCCCCGGACTGGTCTTTTCCTTATTTAAAGAGTTTTAGGATTTTGTAAAAATCCATTCAGGATCCTTCAGTCTTCCGAAATATTTGTTCATTAAGTTATTTTAGATTTTGTCATAATGTCCGAAGAGCGAAAAATTAGGATTTCATTATATTGGGGGAGGGGGGAGGTGAGGTTGTGGTGGAGAATAACTCAGTACGCTATAGTTTTTCTCTATAGTGTCATGTTAAGTTGCCACTTAAAATGGAGTACGATACATTAGTATCGTTGTTATGTAAAAAAAAAGAGTGTGAGCATACGTTCGGTGAATATTAAAGTAACCGGAAGATATCCGTATTCTGTTACTCTGCAAGGGATTGCTTGTTATACTGAGTTTAACATCGAAGACAATGAAACTCTAAAAGATTTCTTGAGGACTCCAGATGAACACCGGGAACTTCTTCTGATAAAAATGTTGGAAATGTACGTCAAGGCTGAAGACGTTAGCAATAATGAGGTTCCACAAAGTAGGGATATCCCTTAATCATCGGGTGGTTATTTTAGAGCAGTTTTAGCCGAAGAGGTTCTGGGTGAAAGAGTTTGGCCTGATCTAGGCGAATGAGGAACGAGGAAATAATTTCTCCCCTAGTTTACATAATCCACAAGCCCGATGGTAAACTTCAACTGTCCTTTGTGTCACGATGTTTATTTTTATGTATTGAATTTGTATTAACACTCATATATTCCACAGGGGGTACCGGCTAGAAACGGCTAGTTGGAATATGCTTAGTTTTGGTGTGTTGGATCATGGTGGTCCATCAGGGAGTCATCATCAACAGGATAATGTGCATCATGGGGTATCAACACATTATGATTTGTAAGTGAAGTGATAAAGTTTATATGTAAAGTTTGGATGAATTTGAGAAACTCATAATTTTATTAGTTGTGCAGCGAAAACGAGCAACTGAAGGTCTTGTCCTTACTCAATTGCCCGAAGACGACATATTTAATGACACACCCTTCCCTGATGAGGGTGATGATGATGAGGACAACCTGATTTGACGAGGGAGCATGCTCCACCTCCCGTTAGACCAAGAGTGTACGAGTCCCATGTGCCATTTCATTCAAGGGAGATTCCCTACCTTGATCATTTGCCAAGTTTGCTGGATGTGGATGCCCTCACAAGGGATCTTGACGAAATTCGGACAGCAATGTGGGATGAATCTAGAGCAACGATGCTGTCAATGGGCATGCTTTTTGCTGATAAAGCACGCCTAAGCAGGGTGGTGCGAATGTACAGCATAAAAGAGTGTCATGAGATCGTGGTTCATGAGTCATCTCTGGAAGTATACAAGATTATTTGTCGTAGATGGTTTCAAGGTTGTAATTGGATGCTGCGTGCGAGGAAGCTGAAAACAAATAGGTGGGTTGTGGGTAAATATATTAGCACCCATAATTGTGAATGGACACATTCAGTGGGAATCATTTTAACTTGAATGTTGACTTGATTTCTCTTGTCTTGATTCCACACATTGAAGCGTCCATAAGGTACAAGATCAATAAGTGTATAACATCTGTCCACCAGGTATATGGATGTACCATTACCAAAAGAAAGGCATTTATCGGGCGCAAACGTGCGTTTGAAATTGCTTATGGTAACTGGGATAAGTCCGTTGCCTCTCTACCCAGGTACATAGCCGCATTGCAACACTTTAACCCCGGGATTGTTGTCGAATGGAAGCTTGAGGGGAGTACGGGAATACAAGAACACATATTCAGATATGTATTATGGGTATTTAAACCAACCATTGATGATTTTGTGTATTGTTGGCCGGTAATATCCATAGACGGCACTCATGTCTATGGAAAGTATGATATTCAGTTGTTGATCGCCGTTGCACTAGATGCTAATGGAAGTATATTTCCCGTAGCATTTGCTATTTGTGCCAATGAAAGCCAAGAGACGTGGACATTATTTTTGAACCACTTGAAGGAGCACTTTGTCAGATAGCGTTCAGGTATTTGTCTAATATCTCGGCATGGCAGTATTTTAAGTTCTGTACAGAATTTGCGTGCATGTAAGGAACCGTATGCCTACCACCGTTACTGTGTGAGCACTTGAAGGCCAACTTCCAGAGGGCTTATCCGAACAAGGATTTGCATGATTTAATGTGGATGGCTGCAACAGATCACCAAGAGTGTAAATTCAGGAGGTGAATGGAATTGATCAGGCAGGAAGACCAAGGAGCCTACAGTTGGTTGATGCGACATGAGCTTGACAAGTAGACTTTGCATGTGAATAGTGGTAGGAGATGGGGAATTCTGACTACAAATGTGTCAGAGTCTTTCAACGGGTTATTAAAGTCTGCACGTGGATTGCCTGTCACTGCCATGGTGCAGATGTCATTTAAGAAGATGGCAGAGAGGTTTGTTGAAAGATCTAGAGGTGCATTGTCATTAATGGAAAGGGGTGTTGAATTTATGCCAATACCAATGAAAAGATTTGATAAATACAGGAAGCGAGCACAGTGTCATTCATTTTTGCAGTATTGCAACGAGCGAAATATTTTTGAAGTTCGCACTGCTATTTATCACAACCGGAGGAATAATACACACACCGTTAATGAAGCCAAAAAGTTATGCTCCTGTGGGAAATGGTCCACCTATCACATGCCGTGCTCACATACAGGTTTCGCGACAACGAGGTACGTTGATAAAGAATATAGTATTGCTGCATACTTAAACACCTATAGTGGACAGTTACAGCAGTGGGTGCTGAGTATTATTAGCTGCTGGAACCGTTTAAAATGGTGTGTAACAATGATTATGTGTGTCAACGACAAATGCAAAAAAGAACTCGTATACGGAACCAAATGGATGTTGGTGATACCGTTTATGCACATAAATGTGGCATATGTTCCCAAACAGGACACGACCATCGTAAATGTCCTTCAGCTGGTTTGGGTAGCGGTGGTAATTTAGCTCCCGGTGGAAGTTCATCCAATGTGCTCAATTATCAAGGATACACTTAGTGTTTTGTTGTAATAAATGTGTGTAAATGTTTAGCTTGCAAAATGTACGAAATAAAATTATGTTTCCATTGGGTTTAGATCTAATTGATATTTAGCATTGAAACTTCAGTACAACAATTTAACATACACCCCAAGAAAAAAAACAATTGTCATTCGCCATTATCGTTGCTGTCTGGCACTATTTCATTGTCACTGTCATCATCTTCTTCGTCAACATCGTGTATGCACCCTTCGGGATCGAGGGCATCGTAATCTAGGCCCCAGTTGACAGACATTTCTCGTATTTCATCGCTATCATCAATAAGACCACTTGCTTGATTTCGACAACAATATGGGACTCCTACGTCCAACGTCTGTGGTAGAAACTTAGGTAGTCCTCCCCCACTCGACAAATGTTGGGAAAATAGGAAAATCATTGTCTCTATGCAATTTTTCATTTTCTAATAAATCCCAGCTGATCCTCTATTCCTCATAGGTAGTTAAGATCATCCATTTGCATGATGAACAGCTAGTGCCTATTCCATCTCTAGAATCTCCTTCATCAAATGCCGAATCACTTCTGGTTCATCTTTGTGTGTGTTTATTTAGAAGATTGCAGATAGTGCTTGTGGCACAACAAGCCCATGCTAGCGACATAATACTTCATAATCACATCGTTTTGAGTAAAGGGGAACCCATTGTAGTTTTTCACCCTAAATTTACATACCTTAAGGCTTTGTAGAATGCGCTTCACCCTCAATAATGTGCCTTGAAACTTTGAGATTAGTGTGTATATTGATAGGCTTATTTTCCAAGGGACGCAGAATATCATACCACTTGTCATTAACCAAATCAATATAGCAACCTAGCATATTTTTCAAGGTAGGGATCGATAGTGTTAAGACGTGTTCCATGGGGATCTGTTGAACAACCTTCACCCTTTTGCCTCTTCTTGAACCACTTATTAAATATTAGTGGCATTTTTAAAATGGATGTAGTAATGTTTCTTCAAATGGTCTTTAAATACAGATCTTTTGGTTCAGTTTAAGAAGCTGTCTTATACCCCAAAGAATCATAGCGCGCCACCGATATGTGTTATGTGTATTGTTTTGTCGATCTGAAAAAGCTTCCGTTCTTGAAAAGTTGTCTTGTACCCTAAAAAATAATTATCACGCGAAACATAACGCGCCACCAATATGTGTTTTGTGTATTGTCTTGTCGCCCTGAAAAAGCTGTCGTTCTGGAAAAGCTGTCTTGTACCCTAAAGAATCATTATCACGCAAAACATAGAGTGCCACCAATATGCATTATGTGTATTAGCTGCCTATAAAAGCCTAGCGCATTTTAGTTATTATTTGCGCTTAAAAGAAAAACTTTCCATTATTTTTTTTTTTAATTTTTCTTGCATTACGATATGTCTGGATGCAATGACGTACCAAGGTGTTATTGTGGCTAACATGCGATTTTGAAGCCATATTGGTCAAATTGCAATCTGGGGCGCAGACGCTGGATCTGTCAACAACTTGTAAGTTATTATTTTGGAAAAAAGGTTTGTTAATATTTTTTATATAACATGTTAATTAATAGTGTTGTGTTATAATCCCCATTGGTAGGACGAAAATCGGTGTGGATTTCAAGAATGGTATGATGAATCCATTAACCAGGAATACTACAAATTATGTTTGCACTATGTTTGGAATATGACCAGTGAATACGAACTCCAGATCTTTAAACTACAACAACAACTTGCGGCAGTGAAGGAGAAACTAAAAGAGGTAGAAGAAGAAAAAAATAGGTTGGAAGAGAAATTTAAGTGGTTGAAGCACAGAATAATGGGGGATAGTGACTAAACAAACATATGGATGTGTTGAGTGTAGTATTTTATCTTTATGTTTTACGTGTCATGTATTATCATTAATTGTACCGAATTTAAATTATGTTAAGTTGTCATTTTTTTTGTGTTGTAGTATTAAACTAATAAATAACCCGAGAAACAAAAACACATACGCAAATTATGTAATACATAAATAATGCTGTTATTATAGATTTAATGTCATATATACAGATAATAATAAATGTCAATGTGTCCCATAGCCTGTATGCTTTAAAGCATTGGCTGGCCTGAGACGCATCCCATTCCGCCCGGCTACGCTATCAAGATCATCCTCATCACGTCGCCTCTTTACCGGAGGATGCGCTGCAACATAATTGTCAGTAAGGCTAGCAGACTCGGTAGAAGCGGCCGTCAGCAGTAACCTACAAAATAATAAGAAATTTTAATATATGAGATACAAATTACTAACGTTATGTTAGCTAAAAAATTTTTAATGGTCATACCATGGTCTCGGCGGGCTCCTGAATAAAATCATATGTCTCCGGCATGTCAGTATCGCACAAAGTGGTCTCCGTGACAGGCGATGATGATGTCTTTAAATAAAATAAAAATGCTTTAGATACTAATGACTAATTAATGAGATAAAACAAATAGAAATAATAGTAATACAAACAGATCTGTGCGTGAGTAGCGACACACTGCTTTGTCAGAACATCGGGGTGCACTAGAGTAGATGAAGTATGTGAAACATCCTCAGCAGCCCCCGATGATGAGCCGCAACTTAGTCGTCGCCCACTATGCACCTCTCGTATCGGACGATCCTCAGAATCGTCGATGGCCCTGGTCGATCAGGGAAATACTAATCCCACTCCTGCTGCATAATGGTCGTGCCCGCGATTAATAATGGAGCTGACGGGGTCAACTGCGAAGTCCCTGGCGACAGCGGCAGGCTGAATGACGGCATATCATGAGGAGCATCGTGTGGCTCAGGGTGGTCACCCGGCTGATCATCTCTAATATCCTCCACGGATACCTCAACGCCACCTTGCGGGGGATCCCGTCCTCGCCGACCACCACGACCTCGTGGGATATCCCTTCCTCTCTGGCCACGCCTGCCACATCTGCCACGTTCAGGCTCTACTAGTGGCCCGTGATGGTACTCCTCTGGCGACAGATAAGCAGCCTCGTATCCTAATCGCTCATCATCTGGGGCACGCCTTAATGTCTGGGCAGCCAAATCTGTAACCTGACGCTATACTCATGCAAAGCTGTCGCTCCCTCGCCGGTATGCTGCAGCATCTGCAGTCCCAACTGGTAGAACTGATGTAATCCAATAGCCTGCATAACATGTCAAATATTAATTACGGAATGATAATTTAACGTTATAAGTAAGTATAACAAATAACATACCAGTGCCTCATGCCTCCCAACATATGGAATGTACCGACCACTAGCGCGATGAACAGGATTCCCTACATGAAGTCGGGTAACGCTGCGATACCAACCCATATACTCATGCTCGTCATCTGTACACTCAGGTGCATAGGGTGGAGGAATCAGGTCATACCTCTGGTTCCAAACCTCAATCTGGGCCTCTAGACAGTCCAAGTATGTTTGGTCAACCCTGGAACGATCATCTCGCTGGTAATGAGTCCTAAGCCAAGCGGGGAATAGGTACAAGCTGCGGTCAACCAAATTAGCAAAGGACTCGCTCGGCGGCATGATGCTCGACAATATCGAGACATATCAGTGGGACGGAAGAGCTCCACATAGCTCGACCGGGGGAGCAATAATCGGGCAAACCAGTTATGAGAGCGTCGCTATATGGCCTCCATAAGAACTATTAATTAAACACAGGAATCGTGAGTAAATGCAACACATATAAAGCCCCTCCAAATAAATTTAAGAATACATGTACCTGCGCGCCTTCAAGCAAATCCAACAAATCCCTAAAATAGAGGAGATGATGTCAAGCCTCAAACTCGCATCCGTAGCCTCGCCCTATCCACCCACCTCCAAGCTAAAGGGAGAAACTGTGGAGGTGGTGCATCCGGAGCGATGGGTGGTAGAGGTGGCTGGAACTGCAGGAACCGCTACCAGGCCTAAACCTAATATAGATTGTGGACGTAAAATTTAAGGTATTGTTTTACTATGTATGTTATAATTATGAAAAGAATTGACTATGTTTTCACCTGCAACAGCGGTAAAAATCTGGCAACGTCTCTCTGGGTGCCCATGGACGCCCGACACATATGCCTATACAGGTAACCTAGAACAGCTGCATCCCAGCTGTAACCAGGTAAATCATCTAGCCGCTCTAGATGATGTAGAAATCTCAAGCTGACTAGGTTTCCCGAAGTGTTCGGGAACAGTACACCACCAAGTATTAGCAGCAACACCAATATCGTGTGCCGATCGATAACCTCCGACGATGAATCATCCGTTATCTCCGCATCCATCGCCTCCAGATGCTCCGGACGGGCGTAAGCTGCAAACGAGTGGCTCCACTCAATGCTGTCTACTTCGCTGGCTGGAATTCGGTGAGCCGCTGTAACATATGCAAGTAATGCAATCCCCTATAGTCTCTGAGAGCACGCGGGTAAGCCACAGGCAACCCATCAACCGCTAGCCCGAAAAGAATCTCCACATCCTCAAGCGTGATGGTCGCCTCGCCGATGGGTAGATGAAACATGTGCGTCTCCGGTCGCCACCGCTCTATCATAACCGTGATCAACGCCCAGTCGAACTGCAACCGGCCAATCTCTATGATCCTGTAGAAACCTGTATCCTGAAGGCATCTAACTATACGTCTGGCGCGGAATGTCTGGGACAAACACTGCCCATCCCATATGTATGAAGACCTATGGTCGGCCTGTATCAATAGTAGCTCTTGCGATGCAGGTCCGGGATGCACAGGCGGAACCTCCATGACGATGACTGTAAATTGAACAATATTATTTAAAGTATTTTTCTTTTTAATTGCTTAACATCTTTAAATATATTGCAATATCTTTAATATTAAAATTTATTCGATATTTTTACTATATTGTTACTTAGGTTGATACATTTTCTATATTATTATTTTATATGTTGGTTTATCATTTTATATGTTAGTTATTATTTTATATGTTACTTTATTATTTTATATGTTAGTTTACTATTTTATATATTTGTTTCTTATTTTATATGTTTATTTCTTATTTTACATGTTAGTTTATTATTTTATATATTTGTTTTCTTGCTCACTTATTTTTGAGTATAATAGAATTAAATAATTAATTTTCATAACTATACATGCTTTAATTATTAAATATTCATATAAAAACACTTAGTTTGACAAATATTATTGTTTTTAATGTTATTTACTTACGTTTGTTGACTAGAATTTAAGAGAGTTTGGGTTTGAACTATCATCTTTTTTCAGATATTTTTGGGGCTAACAGATAATTAAATGATCAATTTCAGTAACTACAAAGATACTACGCAAAAGGGCACTACATTTTACTACACTAAATGGTACTACATTACAATTACGGGCACTACATTAAAGTTACGGCACAACATAACACTACGGAGAACTAAACAACATTAAAGTCACATATTAATATATGTACAACAATAACATCTAAATAAGATTAATTTTTCCTAAAATAACAATTTATCTATTTTACTAATCTTTTAGCACATAATTAATCTAAACCGGATAACAAATAACAAATTGATTTAATCACAAAATATTACGAAAATACATATACCACAGTAAAAAATAACTAATTACCATTTTTTATAACAACTAAAAACATTAATTATTCATAAAATAACAATTTCTCTATGTTACTAATTTTTATAGCACACTAATATTATAATCCGGATAAAAATAATAAATTAATTAAATCGCAAAACAATCACGAAATAACATAGAACACAGTAAAAAACAACTAATAGACATTTTTTATACATGAGTTTTAACAAAAAATAAGTCGGAATACCTCAATTTTAATTTTTTTGAAAGTTGAATTTTTGATAATTTGGCAACCCACTACACGATAACGCCTTAGATACGATGTTAGCTTGCTATAATACCGAGAATCTATACTTTTTGTGGGATCGGTGAGCTCCAATCGAGTTTTTTTTCCGTTAAAAATAAAGGAGGGACCGCTGCTGGAATAAAAAATGAGAAAGGATGATCGCGTTTGTGGGGAAGGAAGGAGAAGACACGTTATTTTATATAGGTATAGCTATACCTTCCTACCGATTTTAAGTTCAAATATAACGCGATGGATAATCGCGCTATATATAAAATAGTACCTAATCTTTTTATTTTTATTTTAACCTATGGTCGCTGGAGTCCAAAAAAGACCACAATTAGGTTTCGGACTCTTTAGACCTAGTCATTTCAAAGTCAACCTCATAATTGCAATTTTCTAATCTGTGGTAGTCTGATGATTTCCTCTCTTTTCATAGATGTACTACTACCGTAAGACCACCTCTGCATTAGTTTTAAAGGTCTGCAAAACGTGGACAAAAACACTGCTGACTTCTGAGGTTCTGGGTAACACTTGTATTAAGCTGCAGCAGCGAAAATACTGTTCCCAAGCTCAAGCTGGTATATCCCCATTTCCAGAATACTCACAAATTCACAATCTTTGGTTTTTTCAATTATAAATTTTTGCCCAAATAGTTTTTGTGCTCAATATATCTGGAACTTTTTTGTGTGTTTCTTGATTGAACTTGTTTTTTTGGTTGTATGATGGACCTTTCCCGTTGGTCCAACTGGTTTTGCATGATTTACTAGTCTTTCATTTTTGGTTGGAAATGAACGGGAGCCTTGGCGTAGTAAGGTTGCTGACATGTTGCTATGTGCCCAGTAGGTCACGGGCTCGAGACGTGAAAACATACTTTTGCAGAAATGCTGGATAAGGAACAATAGAACTTTGTTGTCCGACCCTTCCTCGGATACCGCGCATAGTGGTAGCTTAATACACTGGGCTGTCCATTTTGTTTTAGTTGGAAATGGAGTCTGTTGTTCTTGAAGATGTTTAAGAATTAAGAGTGTCATTTTCTTTCTTTTTTGATGATCCAGAGGAGCTAGTGGCCCACGGTTCAAAACCTGGTGGATAATGGACTCACCCTTTTATTTTTCTTCACTTAAATACCGGGCTTTTGTCTGTGGGTTCAAACTTGTGACATCACCTAACCCGTATATCACTTCGCACTCTTAACACTAGACCAAAGCCTTGGGGCAAGAGATGTATTGTATAAACAGAATGCAAGACACAAGGATTTATTCATGGCTTACTATCTAATTTTCAAATAGGCTAAAGGGCTCTTTTTTCTATACTTTTGATGGTTCTTTCTTAAGTCGTTGGTTGATTGAGAAAATCCTGTCTCCTTAGGTTTCTAGTTCTCGTTTAATATGATCTTCTTTACCTGTAAATTTTTTATGTAAGAAAGTCTATACTTAGGACACGAGTCTCACTAGTTTTATTGCAATTACTATGTGGAATACTACATTACCATGTAGATAAGAGATGTATAAATGCTGATTAATTGGAAATGCCATAACATAGAAAAACTAATGAGAGAGGTTAAAACTGTCTAGGAAACAAATAGTGCAATTGAGTCTATGGCATGTCGGTGTAACCTTTTCTTTTGTCATTTTGGAATACAGAGTTAATTGAAGCAATGGCTGTGAGATCTCTACTTTGATCTCAGTCTTTGCTCTGTGAACAAACATATGACTTGATCACCTTCTATCTCCATTCTCTTGTATATCGTGACATTTATACATGCTTTGAGAAGATTTTTACCCTCCCTCTCTTTTATCATGTCCTTCCAGTTCTTGGAAACGGAGATTGATTACAATATGCAGCCAGGATAATAATGTGTTTTCTCAAACAATGTGTGTAATGCTCACTCTCAGATGTACTAAGGGTATAGACTGAAATATATTTATACTTGCATTTGCCTATTCGTTTAGGTGCAAACGCATCGCCAAAGGTTCAGAAAATGGGTGATAATAGTAGCAGTCAAGTTACCCGTGTTCTTTTTTGTGGGCCTCACTTTCCCGCTTCTCACAATTATACAAGAGAATATTTGCAAGGCTATCCATTTGTCCAGGTATTACTTTCTTGCTTTTACTTATTTCTTCTTTGCACGAGATTGACTCCAATTCAAAGTTATTCAAGCAAATATGATTCTTCAGGCATCCATAGGGGAAAAATAAGGCAGGTTGAATTAAAAACTTGTTGGCACAGTAGGTTCATAAAGCAACAGAGGAATCTTGATCAGTGATTGAAAAGCAAGTGCATATATTGATGTTTCCATATGGTTTTTCACTTTTTTGGTTTATCTATTATCTTAGATTTCTTTAGAAAATTGATAATGCTATTTGGACAGAGGTAGATATTTGATGGTGATTTGCAAGAAGAAAATTTCTTCTTGACCCTTTATTTTGAGGGTAGTTATTTATACTCTTGTCTGAAATGAACTTTCTTTTTCAAACTTCACATGGTTATTTAGTGAAGAGTTGAAAACAATGTATCCTTTAGTATTTCTTGTGTGAAATGTGTGCTATCTTTACATTGTTGGTACAGAAATATGAAGTGAAAAATTAATTGAGAAGAGTAAGTATGAGTTCCATGCATTGTTTTCTGTTATAATGTGCACTAAAAGTTTCTAGCCCCAGGGCTTGGTTGATAAGAGCATAGCACGTGTTCTGTCGGTTAGGCTTATGTTACGGGTTCGAACCCTGCCGCAGACAAAATCTTGGTATTTAAGTGGAGAAGGGTAGAGGGGCAGATCCATTATCTATCAAGGTTTGAACCGTGCACCACTGGTCCGAGGTAAATTCTCAGTTATCAAAATAATGTGCACTAAGGTTTCCTCTTTAGAAAAAGTAGACACTATTTTCATACAACTCAACTGAAGATGCAAACAGTTGATTTGATATAGGTGGAAAAAGTTGACAATAAACAAGGAACTTGAGCCACAACAGGAATTGCTGGTATATGCGACACTAGGTCGCAATTCCAGGGAGAAATAAAATCCTCTATGTTTTTCACTTGAAGTGCTTACATAAGACAAATGGGAAAAATAAAGCAGTCAAGAAACACGACTTTTTAGAAGCATGAAGGCGAGGAAAATTACATTTGGAAGACAACTCACCTGTGTAATATTTGGACATTTTGGAGAGAAAGGATAGTAGAACCTTAGAGAAAATTGAAAATTCATTTCAAAGTTGAGTATACCTTTTTATTTCATTTGTATTTCTGAGGTGATAAGCGTATACCAGTTTGCATAGATTTTTGGAATGTTTAGCAAACGACTGTACATACACTTATCAAATACAGTAATGGATGTACATATTATTATATAATACATGTATAGTGTGACATTTATAAAACTACTTTTCAATTATCAAAAGAAAAGAAAAGAAAAAGAAAACAGAGACACAATTGTTTAGAGGTATCTTTTTTACTTACTGAATATACTAAGAGCTGCTAATTATGATTGTGCACACTTTGTACATGATAAAAATGCTACCTAACTACAAAACTTGCAATCTTTAAAGTTAGTTTTCTTTTTATCTTCTCTTCCATTTAATATTTGATTTGCAGTGTTTGTTCCTTTACTTACAGCTAAAAGTTACTTATAGAAAAAGCTACAGCTCCTTCTCTTCAATTCTTTGAGTTGAATCTGAGAATACCTCCTTGTAAGGTCTTCTTAAACGGTCCAACTTACAAGTGACTAAACTAATCTTCAATGATGATTATATGCCTTCTTTGCAGGTTGATGATGTTCCGCTTGAAAATGTGCCTGCTGTGATTGGTGACTATGAAATTTGCGTGGTTAAAAGCTTCCGGATGAACTCCGACGTCCTCTCTCGTGCGAAGAGCATGAAACTCATAATGCAATTTGGAGTTGGGCTAGAAGGTCAACTATCTTTTTTGAACATATTTTGAAGTTTCCAATGCCTAAATATTTTGCACTGCTGTTGTTATGCAGGTGTTGACATTAATGCTGCTACAGAGCATGGCATTAAAGTCGCCAGAATTCCAAGTGGTGCAACTGGAAATGCTGCTTCATGTGCTGAAATGGCCATATATCTCATTTTGGGCCTCCTGCGTAAGCAAGTTGGTAGATTCTGCTTATAAATAAAGGCTTTACTTCTTCTGAACTCTTTGAGGATAAACATATAGGATAAATTTTATTTTCTTCCTCCATAAAGTTGATACATTGTGAATATATAATCACCATTTGTAAGAATAATTACTGCAGGTTGGTCGGCAATCTGTTCTTCAGTACTTGTCTGCTTGAAACTTGTTTATATTGCTAATGAAAATGAACCCAATGGGATGGATAAGACAACCTGGAATCTCAATGATATATGAAGTAAATTTAATTGAGTGGTCCAAATAGTGGGGTGTGAGTACTTAATTGTGCTTGCTAATTCATCTCTCTGGTTCTAGAAGTCAAAGTATATACGTATAGCTAATGTATATGAGTACTACGGAGCATCATTTGTTCTCATATAAGCTACTCTGTTTTCCCTTTTCACCTGTACTCCTCAAATGCTGCAGCATCAACTGAAAATTTCTGTGGAGCAGAAAAAGCTAGGGGAGCCAATTGGTGACAACCTGGAAGGGAAAACGGTAAGTTTCACCTTTTGTTTCTCCTATTTATCTGTTATCTGGCATTTGGAGTGCTCTAGATGTGTTTTTGTTCCCATTTTCATCTCACCTCTTGGTGTTTTTGTTTTTATACCTTTGCAAGATATAAAAGTGCTCAAAACTTTTGAACTAAATAGAAAGGTACGCTCGATAGAATCAACTAATTTGTATACAGTAGTTACAAATGCTTCATTCAAACATGTTTACTTGACAATTACCTTATTATTAAGGTAAATGGGTATACATATTTATAATAATATGAAGTGGTGATGCTAAAATTAAATTGCATATATATAATAATGGCTGTGGTGATGGTATAAGAGGCCCAGGATGATCTTAGGATTAAGTAACTATATGGTGTTCAAACTTTTTCTATTTCAATTTTTTTGCATATGGGTATCCTATACAAGTATCTAAAATTTGGTACTTTGAAAGATGATAGTTGTATTAATTAATAAAACTTGAGCCGTTAAATTTAGAAATGTTGCTAACTTCCTCATCAAAAGGGAAAAAAAGAAGAAGGAAAGAGATGTAGCTAACTTTCTTTGTACTATAAACCTATAAAACTTGTATTTCATTTTGTTAAGTATCTTCTTATCGCATAGCACCCTTGTAACACTCCTTCATTTGAACCAATCTTATTTGATTCTATGCGTTGCGTCTTCATCTATCATGTCATTTTTTCAGGAAGAGTGAGCTTATATATCTGAATTGTTTGCATTTTAGGTTCCGGAAGCTTGCCTACTTATCAAAAAAAAAAAAAGGTTCCGGAATCCTGCCTAATCTGAAATTCACCTTCGTCCTTCTTATGGGGCAAACTCATAGTGCATATTCAAATTTACTACCATCAAGTGGAAAATTCTATTAGATGGATAAATTGGCCTAATAGTCTCTGTAATATCACAAATGGAGACTTTTATGGCATTGTTGTGGGCTTGAATATATTTCATGACTAGAAACTTGTGCAAGAGTTGCACTTTGACGATGTCTTAGATATTTTCTGCATCATCACATAGGTGTTTATCATGGGGTTTGGCAATATCGGGATACATTTGGCAAAGCGTCTACGTCCATTTGACGTGAAAATACTTGCTACCAAACGGAGTTGGTCCAGGCATGCATGGGACTCGAGCAAATCTGAGGGTAAGAAAATCTTGTGAATTCTATTTATTTCTAAAATGTTGATATTAACTATGCATGCTATCTTTCTAGCATCATCTGTTGAAAATGGTAGCTATGATGACCTGGTTGATGAGAGGGGAAACCATGATGATATCTTGAAGTTTGCAAGCAAAGCTGATATTGTTGTGTGTTGTTTAGCTATGAACAAAGAAACTGTAAGGCCCCTCTTTTCTTATTGTCTGGTTACGCAATCATGTGCTTTCTGATGATCAATATTTTTTTGTCAAGCTTATACTTAAAGATATGCTGGTCACTTGCAGGCTGGCATCGTGAACAATGATTTTATATCTGTCATGAAAAAGGTTTGTGTTCTTCCTCACTTTGCTAGTGGACATCTCTTTCCAGAAACAAGGGGGTTGGGGGGGGGGAGGGGGTTTGGAGCTGTATTATTATTCTATTCTCTCGCAGTGCGAATCAGTGAAGAGACTGTCAGATTACCTCAGTTTGGCAGAAAAAATACTGGCATCCCTTTTTTCTTTTTCATAGGTCATTCGATTGTGTTCTGGGACATTTATGATTTATCTCATTGTTTCTTGCACATGCAAGTCAGTGCACTAGCTCTGATTAAATGCTTGATATTAACAACTGTGGTTATGAAGCTATATTGATGCAAGCTATAGGAAAATTGTTGGAGCTATTAAGTTAGATAATATTTCAGTCAACAAATGCTACCTTTGTCATTTTCACTAAGTCATATAGGTTCTTAGTATATCATCCAATTATAGAGTATACACGCGCATATGTTTGTGCCTCTCAATTTCAAATTGACATTTATATATAGTGTATTAAGAGTTGGTTTAATAGTTGTGCATATTTGTGCATATGTATGTATTGCTAATGCATGGTTACTGCCATGGCTGGCTTTCCAACCTTGCCCAGGACCCCTTGGACGCGCCTCATGGTGTCCTGGCAAGCCTCCCAATGCCTAGCATCACGGACGGCCCCGTGGTCTTGGCCGCGCCAAGTGACAAGCGTGCCTGTGCTTATGTCGCCCCACTGCTAGCCCTCACCAGCACCCAGCCGCAGGTGGATGCCAACAACGGTGCGCGCGCAGACTTTACTGCTAAAGACAAGGTTGTCGCCAAAGGACTTGCTTCTACCCTGTAGGAATCTAAGTCCTTTCTATTGTAAATATAGAGTAGTTTTACGCTTTTATTAATACAATCAAGCTTTATTTCATTCTCATTCTCTTTTCTGTTCTCTCAATTGCCTTGACATTGGTTTTTCAGTACGGCACTGACAATCTCGTCTTGCCTACGGAGGGAACCCCAGTTGGCGAATAATAACCGCACGAACATCGGTTGCTTAGTCTTACGTCGCCCATATAAGAATTCTCAGGCACGTTACGCGGCGTCTTTCTGAGAATTCTTGGAAGGGCGACATAAGGCTAAGCAATCGATGTTCGTGCGGTTACTATCCGCCAACTGGGCTTCCCTTCGTACGCTAGACAAGACTGTCGGTGCCGTACGGGAAAATCAATATCAAGAGCAATTTAGAGAACATAAAAGAGAATGAAAGAAAGCTTGATTGCATTAATGAAAGCTATTATAGAAAGGCAATACAGTGTCGAGGGGGAGAGACACCAGCACATATAATTGTTTGCTTGCTTGAAAGTTTGATTGCTTGATCCCCTAATTATGCTTAAAAAAAATAAACCAAAATTGCAGGACTTGACATAACTGTGCTATAGAGACATAATGGAAATACTAAAACTACTCTATATTTACAATAAAAAAGACTTAGATTCCTGCAAGATAGAAGCAAGTTCGTGGCGACAACCTAGTCTTTAGCATCAGAGTCTGCACGCGCGGTGCTGTTGGCATCTTGCTGCGGATGGGAGCTAGCGAGGGCTATCGATGGGGCGACATAGGCACATGCGCGATTGTCACTTGGCTAAGACCACGGGGCCGTCCATGGCGGTTGGGAGGCTTGTAAGGACGCCATGGGACGCATCCAAGGGGGCATGGCTGGAAAGGGGTCGAATATTGGGTAATTGTGAGTTGGCTCGCGAGGGATCCTCCGTGTTTTCCCGAAAAGGTTTCAGATGGAAGACTGGATGAATCTTACACTCGGCCGGGGTATGCAACTTTCCCAATGCGCTTCTCAATGGATAAGGGTCCAATGTACTTTTGTAATAGGCAGGGGTCATGGACCCTTGCGAACAAGTATCTCTTTAGGATTTTCACCATCACTTTGTCTCCTACTTGATATTCAACAAAGCGATGATTTTGTTCAACATGCTTTTTCATCCGCTTTTGAGCTTTGACAAGATAGCTCCGCATTATCTTCAAATTTCGCTTCATTTCCTTCGAGAAGCTAGTAGCTCGAGGAGATTTCGATATGTTTTGGGCATTCACAGTGTGTGGGAGTAGCGGTTGCTGTCCGGTAACAATTTCAAAAGCGCTTCTGTTTGTACTAGAGCTCTTTTGTGAATTGGACACAGTTGAGCAACATCTAGAAGCTTCACCCAATTCTTCTGTGATCCGAGAACAAAATGGCGGAGGTATTCCTTCGGCATGCCATTGAACCGCTTCGTCTTGCCATTAGATTACGGATAGAAACTTGAATTGTGGCTCAACTTGGACCCGAGGCACTTAAAGAGCTGAATCAAAAAGTTGCTAGTGAATCGATAGTTGCAATCATTAACGATGTCTTTCGGCATGCCCCAATATTTGACAACTTAAGAGAATAAGAGTTGAGTTGTACCTTCTGTTGATATATATTGCGGGCTGCATTCTGTATTCTGCATTCTTCAACTTTCGGCTCTTATTCGCAATTGGATGCCCCTCTTGTAGCAAGACTCCGCCCAGAGCATAATCAGAGGCATCCGTTTCTACTTCGAATGGCTAGGCCAAATCAGGAAGGGCTAAGACGGGGCTACTAGACATAGCCGCTTTCAATGCGTTGAAGGCCTACGCTCGCTTCGGACACCAATCCCAAGGCGCGACTTTCTTTAGGAGTTCTGTCAACGGCACTACAATGAGAGTAATTTTTCACAAACTGTTGATAGAAGTTGCTCAGGCCAAGGAACACCTTCAAGGCGTGGATATTCTTTAGCGGCCACCAATCTATGACAACTTGAATCTTCTGTAAGTCCATCTTGATTTGCCTTTCCGCGATAACACGTCCGAGGAAGTCAATCTTTTTTTGGGCGAAGGAGCACTTGGATAGCTTCACATATAATTCATACTCCCGTAATCGAGCTAGGACCTTCCGCAGGTGTTCCTCTAATGTTTTGCTATATATTGCAAAGTCGTCCAGGTAGACCACTACGAATTCGTCAATGTACTATCGGAAGACTTGATTCATCAGGGTGCAAAATGTGGCTGGAGCATTAGTCAAGCCGAATGGCATGACTAAGAAATCATACGACCCATATCTTGTCACACAAGTCGTCTTGTGTTCGTTTCCCTGAGCAATCCGGACATGCCGGTAACTTTTCTTCAGGTCTATTTTGGTGAACACTGTAGCACCACCCAGTCTATCGTACAAGTCTGTCATTACCAGGATAGAGTACTTGTTCTTCACGGTGATTTTATTTAGGGCCCGATAATCCACACAGAGTCGTAGGGTGCCATCCCGTCTCTTTTAGAACAACACAAGAGACTCATAAGGGGACTTGGAGGGCAAAATGATCCCCGTGTCCAGCATTTCTGTCAACTGTCTTCGAAGCTGGGTGAGTTCAGGTTGTGACATTCTGTAATGCGCCCGGGCGGGTGGCTTTGCACCCGATACCAACTCAATCTCATAGTCCACGGTGCGCTTAGGCTGGAATCGCTTTGGCATGTCCTGTGGCATGACGTCTTCGAGCTCTTTTAGCAGCTCTTTCACGGGTGCAGGAATGGGACCCGGAGAATATCTTCAATACAGAGGGTAGCCAAGAACGTAGGTTCATGTCTTTTGACTCCCTTCTTCAACTTCAACTGCAAGGCCGAGATATTCTTCGTGGCGATCTTTATGGTTGTGCATGGGATAATGCAGGGCTTGACTCCCATCATCAGTAGCATATCTGCATAAGGTACTGGAATGGTGTCGGTTTGCCTCATGAATTCCAATCCAACTATCAGCTCGAAGTTATCTATGATCACCACATGCAAGTTGAATTTTCCTTCATAAGGACCAAGCATCACTAACACTTTTTTGGCAATTCCACCCACTGGATGAGGTGGTGAGTTGATAGCCTAGACACGACCTCTGCCCTTTCCCACAACTAGACCAAGGCGCTCTACTTGAGTTGAGGCTAAGTAGTTGTGAGTAGCGCCCGTGTCTACCATCGCCCAAATGAGCTTGCCATTAATTTTCATTTTGAAAAACATAAAGGTCTGCTCTTGGTTAAGAAGAGGCCCCTCATCCGCCTTCTTTTTCCCTTTCTTTATGGTTGGGCATAACTTTTTTTTCTTATCGATGCCGGCACTGGATCCCGCTAAGGCCTTAGAAATAGAACAAGCAAGTGCTTTGAAGGCACCTATTGGTTATGTCTGGTCAGCGTCATCTGTGTCGTCATCCATCCTATCATCAAAAGTTTGATAAGCGTTTATTTGTGCTTATAGCCATTCATTGTTCCAACGTGGCCCACTGCAATGATGACATCCTGAAGGGAGCTTTTTCTCCCGATCGTTATTGTGAGACGCAACACTATTACTGCATGAGGAAGGAGTCTTAGATTTGGTTGCGCTCTGATCTCCCCAACTTCTGCTAGGGCCACCGTTGCTAGGCTTGCCCCCTTTGTATCCTCGGACAGGCGGTTGAGGCCTATCTTTCCGAGCTTCCACTTGGTAGTCCCCAAGGCATTCCGCTGCTTGGATCGCCGTGGGCAAAGTGTCTACCCTTTGTCTTTGCAGCTCCATATGAGCTTAAGGTTTCAAACCTTCTAGGAAGGTGAAGAGTTTTTCCTTGTCCTCCATATCCCATATGTTCAGCATGAGTGCGGAGAATTCCCGCACGTAATCCCGGACTAAGTTGGTCTGGTAGAGCTCCCAAAGCTCTCTCCGCGTATTGTACTCAATGTTTTTGGGGAAGAACTGTAGGCGTATGGCTGCCTTCAAGTCTCCCATGTCTCAATCACTTGTCCTGATGGCTTCGTATTTCACCTGCCACCAGAGTTTAGCATCACCCTGAAGATACATAGCAGCAGTTGCTACCTTTTTTTCTTCTTCTAACTCCCCGCAACATCGAAGTATTGTTCGATGTCGAAGATGAAGTTCTTCACTTCCTTGGCATTCTGAGCCCCATTGTAGGGTTTTGGCTCATGAATCTTTAGCTTTTATGGCACGGGGGAGAGGTTCACAACACCCTCGATCTGGTTTCTGCCTCCTCGAAGTAGGCCTTGCAAAGCAGCGTTGACAACATTGAGCTGGCTCGTCAATTGTCTAATGTTGTTGCATGGCAGTCACCCTGTTTGCCTCTTGTGCTCTATAGGCTAAATCTTCGGTTCGCTCCTGTTGGAGGCTCTCGAATTTACTGAAAATTTGGCTGCCTCTGCGGTTGCCGTTTGCCGGTCTCCTTCAGAGTCCCGACCGATGTTGGCAATATCACCTTCGGCGTGCCGCATTCTGCGGTCCAGGTCGTCCAACCTTTGCACTAGAATGGTTCTTAGATCAGGCACCGTATTCACGATGGGTTGTAATACGTTAACCGTCTCTTCAAGGGTCGCAATGCGGTCCCCATGATTCACTATGGTCAGAAATGGTGGTAATAGTAATGTGTTCCCTCGTCCGATGTCGAGTCTAGGCTCTGATACCAACTGTTATGCTACACCTTCCTGTGATTCCTTGGAGGGGCGACGTAAGGCTAAGCAACCGATGTCTGTTCGATTACTATCCGCCAACTGGGGTCCCCTTCGTATGCTAGACGAGACTGTCAGTGCCTTACGGAAAAACCAATGTCGAGCAATTTAGAGAACAGAAAAGAGAATGAGAATGAAAAAAAGCTTGATTGCATTAATGAAAGCTATTACAGAAAAGCAACACGGTGTCGAGGGGGAGAGACATCGGTATAGAGAATTGTTTGATTGCTTGATCCCCTAACAATGGTTAAAAAAATAAACCAAAGTTACTGGACTTGACATAAGTAAGACATAATGGAAATACAGGAAATAAAACTACTTTATATTTACAACATAAAGGACTTTGCTAGCTACAAGGTAGCAGCAGGTTTGTTGGTGGCAACCTTGTCTTTAGCATCAGAGTCTGCACGCGGGTCACTGTTCGCATCTACTTGCTCTAGCGAGGGCTATCGATGGGGCGACATAGGCACATGTGAGCTTGTCATTTGGCACGGCCAAGACCACAGGGCCGTCGATGGAGCTAGGCGTTGGGAGGCTTGCCATGACGCCATGAGGCGCGTCCAAGGGGTCATGAGGTATGGCTGGAAACCAGCCCATGACAGCACCCATGCTTATATATTCACGATTGCAGTTTGTATAACAAAAGAGTTTGTCCTTCATAGCTCACTTATCTTTGGTGTGTACTTGCAATCCCATAATATACTAGTAATTGCTAATGAGACATTGACAAATGATGTATCTTAAGTGAGATGCATTCTCATTATTTGGCATTTCACTTTCTTATCCTATTATTTAGGCATGTTCCATCCAAAGTTGGGTTGTTTTTGCAATTTTAAACGGCTAAACTGTTTGAAAGAGTTTTCTTTGTTAAAGGAACTTTTCTATGTTTTGAGAACTTTTGTAATAATTCTCTCATCTGCTGTGTCATCAACCGCTACATTTTGAGAAAAACCTGATGCTTCCTTTTAGAGTCAAAATCATGAGAGATGAGAATATGTTGCTAGTGCTGTGTTATCAACCACTACATTTTGAGAAAAATCTGATGCTTCCTTTTAGAGTCAAAATCATGAGAGATGAGAATATGTTGCTAGTGCATCGTGGTGTATGTTACTATAAGTTTGCTCAAGATTAGACTATTTTGGTTGAGTATTTTTCTGCTGATATAACACAAGCCTCTGACTTCTATTTTATCTGATCAGGAAAAGCTGAATGTCTTCTTGAACCTGGGAACCCTTAGAACTACCATAGCAACCATCTAGCCATCCAGTTTACCAATCCAATTTATTGTAGTCGTTCTTGATTCAGTGTACGTGCAAACAAAGGTTTTA
>MCJB01002492.1:265005-315132 GCA_002018475.1 Nicotiana obtusifolia | reverse complement strand
AAAAAAAAATAAAGAGAAAGATCCCACATTGGATCTCACTCGCGAGAATAGTAGTGTCGTTGAGGAGCTGTTAGTGGGAGTGGTGTCCGCAAGAAAGCAAAAAACAACACTAGATAAATTATGGTAACTTTGCATGCTTTCTTTTGCTGCAGGGTGCCATTCTGATTAATATTGCTCGAGGTGGTCACTTGGACTATGACGCTGTTTTTAATCATCTCAAATCGGGACATTTGGGCGGTTTAGGAATTGATGTTGCTTGGACTGAACCATTTGATCCTGATGATGCTATCCTTAAATTTCCAGAGGTTATAATCACACCCCACATTGCTGGTGTTACAGAAAAGTCCTATAGATACATGGCCAAGGTAAGTCCTAACTTGAGCTATCATGATGAAATGCTTCAATCAATCAAATCAACAACGCCTCAATTCCAAACTATTTGTGATCAGGTATATGAATCCATGTTTTATATATTTTGCTCAATTCGGGTCAATTTCATTTCATTGGTGGGAAACTAGTTTCAAATTGTTTGCTTACTTAAAAACCTTTGGCTTGTCTGTGTTTTGACCCACGTTTAAAATTTTAAAACATTTTGTTCATAGTTTTGAAAGTTAGGTTTACGAGGCGTCTGTTTTCTGTTAGATGAAGTTTTGTAGAATGAGCATCACAAGTAACATAGTATAAACATCTCTCCAAAGAGATATCATTATCAAGCCTATAAATGTACATGCAAGCGGCTTTCTGGAAAAACTGAAATCCCTGGATTTCTCTAGTTTACTCAAACTCGCCGAATAACCAAGCTATTCTTAAAGAGTTTTTGTATCCATTTACAGACCTAGAGTTTCTGGGGGACGTTCGCTTCTTCAGTAGGCTGAAAAGCATACACAGTGCTGTCATTCTGCCTGATACATTTAACCAGAATAATTTAGGCTAAGATTATTTGTTAGAACATGTTGTTGTTGAAGTCAATCTTCTAATATGGAAGTGGTTAAATTACAGGTTGTCGGGGACGTTGCTCTTCAACTCCATGCAGGAGAACCTTTTACAGGAATAGAGATTGTCAATTGAACCAATTTGTCAGCAAAACACTGCCGTCTGTTCCAAAAACAAAAGCCTGGAACTGTCAATATGATGAAGAAACATTGCCTGGCAACTATTCTTGTGTTTACATTTCTTGCCATTGAGGGAAGTAGTTTCATATTTAACCTTGTATTGGCATACAAATATCCTAATAAATCATTAGAGGTCGTTTGGTTCACATACTAGTTATACGAAAATTATTTATGTGATAATATATGCACTGAACAATAACGAGGAGATCGTTATACTTTTTTGTGTCCTAGAATCTGTTTGGAATCAGCTGCCGCCTTCGATACTCGGGGATAATGGGCTTGCCTTCTATGCTTTTCCACTTAAATACAACCTTAATCCGCATGGCGCACGGCTCGAAGACCCATGAGTCAGCAGTTCTTCCATACCAACTTAGCTGCCCGACGCTGCTATTGGCATAACAACCGGTACACCATAGGTTAGTCCAACACAGTCCTCTCGTACTAGGGTTGGCTCCTCTTAGTTCTCCTTTAACACCAACGGTAGATAGGAACCGAACTGTCTCACGACGTTCTAACCAAGGTTGGAGGCTTTAAATAGGAGATTGTTACACGAATTACTTACTTTAAAAGGGTATTTTTATCTTTAAATAGTTGATATAGCATTTTATATTCTTATTCCACATTCTATCATATATTAAATAATACATGGATTCATTTTCACATTAACTTCATGCAAATATTAACTAATACCGCCAACAAAACGCTATATTAGCTATGTGGCACGCTATATTAAGGCCTTGGTGGAGAAAGTAACTAGGTATCTGTGTTAGCTCGAGGTAGTAGGTATCCCTTAAAAATAATCGAGATGCGCGCAAGCTGATTCAAACATTCCTTATTTACACAATTATGAATATTCTTAATGTAATAACTCGTCCCAATTTTTGAATATTCTTAATCACAAACTTTAAAAGCCAAACGTTATTAAAGATTTTATACTCACTTGCTTCTCAAAAGAGTTTTATAGAAATATGAATTTCTTAGTAATTTTGTCAAGTCTCACAACAAATATCACTCTCATACACTCACAGCTCAAGTCATTTTCAAAAGAAACAAACAAAAAAGAAGGAACCGTCCAGTTTTTGTCCAGGTATGAAACCTAAATTCCCCACAGTAAGCTAACACATATGGCACATTTAATGATAGAATTTATTATTTACACTAATTTAATAAATACATGAGACGTGTCTTACAAGTATGATTATTATTAGATTATACTAATCAATTACTATATATATTCTCACTTTAGTTTATCACTTAACCATAATAAACTATAACCGACTTTACAGCAGGAAGTAAAATTTTATAGAAATTGAAAAAAAAATTGAGACGTGAATGTAATGATACGTATTATGTGAAGTTATGGGATCATAGAGAAGAAGGAAAAAAAATGACAAAACAAAAACTACAGTGCCGCTATTGGTACGAGTTGTAAGGAGTCTTGGTCTCGAGTCAAGCTGGGGCGTCATTTCATTCTCGTAACGGGAATGAGTGCACCGCAAGACCAGACAAGTTGCTCCCTCGCCTCGCTGCGGGGGCATCTGTCTTTTAAGTCATTTCCTAAGACTGCTCCTCTTATTCTATGATAATCCAAGCTGCAGCGGCACCTCACGAACTTCTTATTGGGGCAGTACTATAATAGGCATTTGCGAGTGTTTGGATGCACGTGTTTTGTTCATATTCCTGCGCAGTTAAGAGCAAAATTGTCCCCAAGGCGACCACCTGAGGCCGATAAAGCAGAAGTACCTCCGCTTCGTGTATATAATGAAATTTTGAAACAAGTCTGTGAAAAGGCTGAGAAATAAAATATGAAGAGGGATAGCTAGACCGAGTAGGGGTTCGAATCTATCTCTTCGAAAGGGTTGAACACCATGAAGTCTACTCTTTTAGCCTAAAATTTTTTTTAAGCAACTTTATGATGAATTAACAGATGGCGGGACAATGAGTGATGAACCTCTTATCACAATATTACCATAGTTATACCTAAAATAGTACTATGCCCACACTTTGATGTCTTCTTGTCTTCTTAAATTAACAGACCTTTTTAACTACTTTTTTTGTGGTGTCCTTTTTTCTTTGGTAAAATGTGGTGTCCTTTTTTCAAAGTCAGAATCTATGAATGAAGAAATCAATCCAACAATCCAATTGCGACAATGACTTTATATTTCATCTTGTATAAGTTATAACGGGAGGAAGTCTATGCAAACGTTTGTCAAATATTACGAAAAAATGATACTGTATAATCGCTCTCAAAATAATAGTCGAAAAATCGTATAAATATTATTTATATTTTTTCGTACATATATTTTTGTATGTTATATATAAATAATATAAATTTATATATTTTTGCAACTACTAGATATAAATCATTTCAATAGCAGCGTGATCTATAATTAAATAATGTACATTCATAAATCTTTATTAAAAAATAGAAAAAGGAAAAAAAAAGATCAACATTGGGTACATTCGATATTATTATTTGAATTGAGTCTTTTCGTGAGACCTAGGATACAACTACCCAATTGCGACAATGGCCTTTATGTCTCGTCGAGAATAAGTCTTTGGCAAATATTTACTCGACGAGAACAATAATAAACTCAATATAATTTCACAAGTAGTGTTCAGAAAGGATAATGTGTATGTAGCCTTATTCCTCCCTATCTTATGAAAGTAGAAATATTATTTTTAATATACTCTCAGTTCAGAAAAAACATGCATTAATTGTCTGTGTAAATGTTTGTAAGATATTAATTGTGTACATCCATAAATCTTTATTCAAAAACATATAAAAAAAAAGATCTAACATTGGAATACATTCAATATTATTATTTGAATTGAGTCTTTTCGTGAGACCTAGGATACAAGTACTCAATTGCGACAATGACTTTGTCTCGTCGAGAATAAGTCTTGGCAAATATTTACTGCGACGACAACAACAATAAACTCAATATAATTTCACAAGTAGTGTTCAGCACGAATAATGTATATGCAGCCTTACTCTTATTTTATGAAAATAGAAATATTATTTCCGATAGATCTTCAGTTCAGGAAAACCATGCATTAATTGTCTGTGTAAATGTTTGTAAGATATTAATTGTGTACACCCATAAAGCTTTATTCAAAAAAATATTTAAAAAAAAGATCAACATTGGATATATTCAGTGGTGGATCCAGGATTTTAAGGTCGTGGGTGCTCACTTAGTGGCCATACAAAAAAATTGATTCATGCAAGAATCGATCCCTAACCACTTGATATTTGTGCACTCTATTCTCACCTCTTAACCAAAGCACCCAGAAGACTTTTTGTTTAATAGATGCTTGCTAGTTCTTTATACCAGTATTCCCTGTATTTTTTTATATAATTATATAGAGTTTGCGTCGGGGTTAATAAATGTTTCAGCACCCGAAACGGTTAACTTAGATCCGCCCCTGAATATATTCAATATTATTATTTGAATTGAGTCTTTTATTGAGACCTAGGATACATATAGAGTTATGCAAATGGGGAAAAAAGTGTTTGATCCTACCAAAGTTTTCAAGATTGGGATCCAAGGTAGGATCGGATCATAAAATCTTTCTCTCCTACCAAAAAAGGGAGCATACAATTTCGAGCCTGTTTCCTTAACTAATTAACATTCTTTTAAAATTTAATTTAATTATGTGAAAAATAATGTTGACGTGTAATAATATCGTTCAACGTAAATAGCAGGCGCGTATACTTAAGGGCAGCTCGGTGTACTACTTTATTGTCACTATACTGCGGTTCACAAATAGGCTGGACCATATTGAATTTTATATTTATAGTCTTATCTTGCATTTTCACAAGAGGCTATTTCTATTATTTGAACTCGTGATTTTCTAGTCATACGATAATAACTTTTACCCTAACGTGCATATATTTGGAAATTTTAATTATGTCACTTTTAATTACTTCAACTTGATTTAATATCTAACAAATAATGAAACAAATGAAAAGTAAATCAAGATAATTTTGAGCAGGAGAACAAATAAGCAAATTAAAATGAAAATGAGAAAAAACTTTTTTATTTATAATGTTGATTTATCTTTTAAAATTATGTTTTAATATACTTAGTTATAGATATCGCATAGGGGGCGCATGTGTAATTTTTATAGTAACAAGTAACAACAACAACAACAACAACACATCCAATATATTCTCACAAGTTGGGTCTTAGAAGGGTAGTGTACACAGACTTTATCCTACCTTATGGAGGTAGAGGGACTATTTCCGATAAACCCTCGGCTCAAAAAAGTATTTTTACGCAAGATTGAAAAAGAAACTATGTTAAGAAATGATAGTGAAGAAGCCATGTTGAACATAATGCAGACAAGAATAGTAATAACAAAAAAATAATAAAGCAGTAAGATAATCGAAATAAAAAAAATAACAATTAGTAATAAAAAACGAAGAATAAGATAATACAATAATGATAATAATATGAAAAATCAGGAACAAATATGATGCCCCAAACTCGGCTACCACTAACCTTCTACCCTAATCCCTGACCTCTATATTTTTCTATCTAGGGTCATGTCCTCGGTAAGCTGAAGATGTACCATGTCCTGTCTAATCACCTTTCACCAATACTTTTTCAGCCTACATGTACCTCTTTTTAGACCCATAATTACCAACCTCTCACACCTCCTTACTGGGGCGTCCGTACATCTCCTCTTCATATGTCCGAACCATCTCAACCTTCTTTTCTCATCTTGTCTCCATTCCCATCTTGTCGAAATATCTTCATTCTTTATCATATCTTTCCTAGTATGCTTACATATCTATCTCGACATCATCATTTTCGCTACTTTCAACTTCGAGAGTTCTTGACAGTCAATACTTTACTCCGTACTACATAGCCGGTCTAACAACCACTCTATAAAACTTATCTTTAAGTCTTGGTGGCATATTCTCATTACACAAGAATCAAATGCAAGCCTGCATTTCATCCACACCGTTCCAATATGATATGATAACTTCATCGTCAATTTTTTCATTTTCTTGGATTATATACCTAAGATACTTGAAAGTCCCTCTCTTGCGGATGACTAATGTATCAATCCTCACTTTCCCATCTGCCTCATGAGTTACATTATTAAATTATTAAATTTGCGCTCCAAATACTCCATCTTACTCCTGCTCAAACATACACCATCGCACCTCCCCTATGTCACTGTCAAAATTTTCACATTATAAGGAGTATAAGCATTTGATTTTAAAATATATGGGACATATCCGAAACTAAGTCATATTATAAGGGTGTGTTTAGTATAAATAACCCTATAATTTATTTATACATTTTATTCTTAGTAACCTAAATGGTTAATTGTGATATATATTTGGATTTTTATGTTAATTTTTTTTTGTTTTTTTCTTAAAACTCCTCCCAAACTAGGAGGATCTATAGTGTTTCCACACTTCCCCTCCAGCGTGACTCGAACCCAGGATCTAACGGTCCTAGATAGAGGTACTTTTACCAACTGAGCAATCCTCAATGAATACATTATACATGTCCTCACAAATATGGTTATGAGTAAATCATAATTAATCAATATATATTATCATCTTAATTTATCACTTAATCATAATAAATTAGGTGTAGTTTTATGGGGAGGGAATAAGAAACATAGACAAGAGGAAACCTCTTTCTACCACATAACTATAGTCCCCTATATCACTACTTTTCCACACCATTTGCTGTCCTTTTGCCTTCTTTCATAAGCCAGTCTATTTACTTTTGTTTTTTTGTGTTGTGTCCTTTTTTCAAGTCAATAAATTAGTCCATCTAACTATCTTTGACATCAATTGAATTTTCAAACACTCCATCAAGACTCTTGGTGGAAACTCTCATTATATTTGTTGACTTCTTGTGCAACAACTTATTTATACACACAAATACACTTATGGATCGTTTGGTAGGCTATACTAAGTGAAATAATTCCTGTATAAAAATTTAATCCGTCTAATATAATATTTGGTTGCTCAATTCAATTTATGCATATCTAATACATGGATTACTTATACCTCATATGAGGGCTTAGCTAATACCGAGGAAATCAAGGAATTACTAATCCCTGCATTAACTATACCTGGATAAGACCCTAAAATTACTAAACCGCTCCTCAAACCCTTTTCCTAAATTTTTTTATATATAGAAAGAAGAATATTCAAGGGTGTAATTGTAAAGAAGATTTTGTACTGTTTTAAACCAAACACAAGCTTAGATTATACATTGCATAGCTAATTTTTAATACAATGAACCAAACACTTGATAACAAATAATCCCATCACTACAATCCCTGCATTACTTATCTCTGTATTAATTGTGTTCGTAAAAAACGGCCCCTTAGAGACAGATTCAGAATTTAAAATTTTAAGATTTAATCTTTAAGGTTTTAATATTAAACTATCATATATTAAAATTATGCGCTCATATCTATTATTTTTGTAATTTTAGTAATTTTTCAAACACTCCATCAAGACTCTTGGTGGAAACTCTCATTATATTTGTTGAATTCTTGTGCAACAACTTATTTATACACTTACGGGTCGTTTGGTACAAACACAAATAATATAAGAATTAATAATGTAGGGATTATTAATGCATGTATTAGTAATGCATGGATTATAGTGCCGAGATTATTCTTTTATCAAGTGTTTGATTTATTGTATTAAAATTAGCTATGCAATGTATAATCTAAGCTTGTGTTTGGTTTAAAACTGTACAAAATCTTCTTTACAATTATACCCTTGAATATTCTTCTTTCTGTATACAAAGAAATTTAGAAAAAGGGGTTGAGGGGCGGTTTAATAATTTTAGGGTCTTATCCAGGTATAGTTAATGCAGGAATTAGTAATTCCTTGGTTTCCTTGGTATTAGCTAAACCCTCGTATAAGGTATAAGTAATCCATGTATTAGATATGAATAAATTGAATTGAGCAACCAAACATTGTATTGGACGGATTAAATTTTTATACAGGGATTATTTTACTTAGTACAGCCTACCAAACGACCCCTTAGAGACAGATTCAGAATTTAAATTTTAAAGATTTAACTTTTAAGATTATAATATTAAACTATCATATATTAACATTATACGCTCATATTTATTATTTTTGTAATTTTAGTAATTTGTTATACATAAATTTATATATCGCTTCAAAAATTATTAGTTTAATTGAACCCGTCACTAGAATACTACGTCCGCTAGATACACTCCACAAGACAAACGTTCCTCACAACACTAGAAATTACAAGAATTATTTTCCATTGCCATCGGTGGCCTCAAATTGAAATATTTTTTCTTTCATTTAAAAGAAGTCATCAACTGATATTTCTTGTAGTCAAATACCAGCTGGAGATTGTGAAATTGCAGGTAATTTCGGAGGACATTAAATAAAACGACATGTGTTTTGGCTATTTCTGTAATTTGTCAAAATAGAAATTCGAGAAATTGGTGAACAAGGGGAAGAAAGTCTAAGAAAGGGTATAATACTAATACAATTTTACTCAAAAGGGTTGTTTGGTACGAACACAAGTAATGCAGGGATTAATAATGCACGTATTAGTAATGCAGGAATTATAGTGCTGAGATTATTTTTTATCACGTGTTTGGTTCATTGTATTAAAAATTAGCAATGCAATGTATAATTTAAGCTTGTGTTTGGTTTAAAACTGTACAAAATCTTCTTTACAATTATACCCTTGAATATTAAAATTAAAAGGGTTTGAGGGGCAGTTTAGTAATTTTAGGATTTTATCCAGGTATAGTTAAATCTGATATAAGTAATCCCTTGGTTTCCTTGGTATTAGCTAAGCCCTCCTATGAGGTATAAGTAATCCATGTATTAGACATGCATAAATTGAATTGAACAACCAAACATTATATTGGACGAATTAAATTTTTATACAGAGATTATTTTGCTTAATACAGCCTACCAAACACCCCTAAAAGTGAATGCATTTGTAAGTCAAAGGAGTCTTCTTGAAAGGGATTTGCTAATAGCAAAAACTGGTATTTAATTTTTCCACAAAAACAACTTTATAAAAAACAAGTTTTGCAAAAAACTAACCAGGACTAAATCTATTTACCATATTATTTTCAGTTTACACAGAAGCGGATCTAAAATTTAAAATAACTAATACACCTCACATGTTTTCAAGATAGTAAGTTGTTTATATGCTATAGACTCATGCACAATTACCAGCTGTATGAATTTTTAATTTTTGAACACCACCAATAATCCATAATATTGTGAAATGGGAAAATGATAGAGAATAGACAAAGATAACTAATAAATTATGTATAATAATTTTTATATTTTATATTGTTAGTGCAATTAGAAAAGGCATACGATAAAGTTCCAAGGAAGATTTTATGGAGATGATTGAAGTCTAGAGGTGTAGCTCTGGCATATATTAGAGCGATTAAAGACATGTACGATGGAACCCAGCCAGTGTGGAAGAGACTCGCAACACTTTCCAGTCGAAATGAGAGAGCACCGGGGATCAGCTCTTAGCCTATTTTTATTTACCTTGGTAATGGAAGAATTGACACAACATACTCATGGGGATGTATAATAGGTGTATGTTATTTGCAGATGACATAGTATTGATTGACAAGACATGCGACTGAGGTAACAATAGGCTAGAGTTTTGGAGACATACCCTAGATTCTAAAAGTTTCAAGTTGAGCAAGACTAAGATAGAATATATGGAGTGCAAGTTCAATGACACATCACATGAGATGGATGTGGAAGTGAGGATTGATACACAAGTCATCACTAAGAGAGGAAGCTTCAAGTATCTTCGGTTAGTAATCCAAGGAAATGAGGAGTATAATAATGTCAGACATCGTATTGGAACTAGTGAAAAAAAATAGAGGTTCGCATCCGATGTCTGATGCGACAAGAATATGCCACCAAGACTTAGATAAGTTTTATAGAATGGTGGTTAGACCAACTATGCCTTATGAGATGGAGTGTTGATCAGTCAAGAACTCACACGTTTAGAAGATGAAAGCAGCGGAAACGATAATGCTTAGATGGATGTGTGGGCATACCACGAGAGATACGATTAGGAACAAAGATATACAAGGCAAAGTGAGAGTAGCCCCCGTAGTAGACAAGATCGGAGAAGCGACACTGAGATAGTTCGAGTATGTGAAAAAAGGAGCATATATTCCCTAGTGGAGGTGCGGGAGGTTAATTGATAGAAATAGGTCTAATGAGAGGTAGAGTTAAACCGAAAAAGAATTGGGAGAGCTGATTATACAAGACATGATACATCTTCAATTCATCGAGGACATGACCCTAGATAGAAGAGCATGAAGGTCAAGGATTAGGATAGAAGATTAGTATATAGTCGAGCAATTTTTCTCTTTTCTGTGGGAGGATATGGTTCTAGTTTAGAGCATCTTATCTGTTCACTGTTCTCCGTATCAGTGTTATTGTTGTTGTTGTTGTGGTCGTCGTTGTCATCATCGTCATCTTAGTATTTTCATTTTAACTTTTTTACTTTGATATCTTTTAAACCCGTTTTAAAAGTATTTTTGTTAAGCCGGGAATCTATCAAAAACAACTAGCCTCTCTTCCCCACACAAGGTAGGGTTAAGGTTTGCTTATACCCCACCCTCTCCAGACCCCGCTTGTAAGATCACAATCGATTTGTCGCTATTGTTGTATACTGTTAATGCAATTGGTAGCAACTTAATTAATCATGTTACAAATAAGGTTAGTTACAGAAATTTACCTATTATTAACTTACAAATATCTAATTGTGTAGATATTATTTTACACCATCAATCCATACTATTTATACTCATAAAATATTTCCTAAGAGCTAGGGAACATATTTTTCCCTCCTAATAACATCCAATTTTCCACGTATCACAATCACACATTTTTACACAATTATTTTTTTATTTTTATTTTTTTTACTCCCTCCTTCCAAAAACTTCCTACCTTGCTCTTGGGGTGACTCGAACTTACAACCTATTGGTTGGAAGTCGAGGGTGTTTTAAACAATCATTGACTTACCTTCCCATCCCTTTTTTCTTCTTCTTATTCCCTTTTTGACAACTTCAACACTCAATTCTTTTCCACCTTCCAACTACTATTTGAAACCCACAAACACACTGCAAAAACAACAGTACCATTTCTGCAGCAAGAAAGAAAGAATGAACAAATATTCCAGAATCAACAGCAAAGGCAAATCTGAATCTATACTTTTTTCTAATGATCTTTCTTTTCCAATATCTCAAACCCCACCAAAAATATCAAAACCCCATCAAGAAAAACCCAACAAAAATGAGTTTTCCAAAAAGTCTATTCATTTCCAATATGGTTCAGTTCAAGATCAAGAAAATGGAGAAGAAGAGAATGGAGAGATGTTTGGAGTTATTTTAAGCAGAAGCCGCTCTGTTCAATCCATGGCAGAAAAGAAGGAAGTTAAGAGGACATGTTCAATGAAGAGATCATCATCAGTTCCATCAGCAGGAGGATATTGCAGAATTTATCATCAAAATGATTATCTAATTTCTGATGAAGAAACTCATTTGAATTTTAATGTTCTACACAGCAAACAGAAGAAGGAGAAAGGCAAGATTCTTAGAGTTTGCATGAGATTGCTGGGATTTTAGGATCTTTGATTTACTGTGGTGAGTTGTTATTAGTAGTAATGCTCTATGTGAGATTTAACAATCATTTCCTTTGTTTTTCCCTTTTCACCCTCTCTTCTACCTTTTAATTTCCCTTAGTGTCTTTTTGAAAAGTAAGATGATTGTGAATTTGTGACAAACATATACTACTCCATACGTAATTAAGTTGATGATTACACTTGAAAGATAGTGGTGAGACGAGGTGTAGCGCAGTCAGCGCATCTGTTTTGGGTACAGAGGGCCATAGGTTCGAATCCTGTCACCTTGATGTGGTAGCCTTCTCCGTGGTCGGACAGTAAGACAAACAGCGCAAAGCATAAAGTAAAGACATGATGCCTCGACTAAGTAAAGTGTTTTTGTCCCTTATCGGTAGTTCCGTAGCAGGTTGTTTCGTACGTTTTCTAGGATCAGATAGAAGCACCACCCCAGAATTGATCCTTCTATTCTTCAGACTTTTACTAAGTTTGTCTCTAGTTTCTCGTTCAACAAAAAGAAAAAGGAGTGTGATTCTTTTATTCTTAATATCTTTCATCCCTTTCTTTTTCTATTTTCTCCGGATCTACTTACTTTCTCGCTTAGATGTTCTTTTGGCTGATCTTTTCTCTTTTGTTTTGATTTTGAGTGTGGGGGGAGGGCAAGGACTTCCTCTTCCGGGCCTATAAACTCCTCATCGAAAGATTTATTCGGGCTCCAGGTCCGGTCGGAGCCTTGTCCCCGACTCACAATATAACCTTGGAGTCATCGATGCTAAATAGAATATTGCCAATGAAAAATACCAATAGCATTTTTTTGATAGACCCGTTGTTTGAGTAGGTTGGTGGGTGGGGATTCCTAATTGGAGGGGCCATTCACACTACTTACTAGTTACTCCCTGGGTCCCAAGTTAGGCGACGGAGTTAGTATTTTGAGAGTTAAACGAGTTTTTTTTTTGCTCGTAATTTTTTCTATATATTTTTTAGATATTTTAAATAATTAATTATTTTGACTTATAATACTTTTTACGTAGTTTTTAAAAATATAAATTTTTAATCAAAAAACTTAAATATTTTATGTTTTAATTTACGGTTAAAATTAAAAAAATTGACTCTCGTAATCCAAACTCCACCACATAAATTGAGAGAGGGAATAGTATATTATTGGTTGGATGAATGAGATTATTTTGTTCTAACTAAGATTTTGGTTTGAGCACTGAGAGTAGAAAAACTATTAGTAAGGAACACTTCCACTTTAGGCAAAGTTTCACTTTTTGTTCTTCTATTATATAGTTATATATTCTTCTATTATATACATGGGTGGATCTACATGTATGATTCCGGATGCTTGAGCACCCATTAATCTCGATTCAGAGTATGTGTAGTTATATAGAAAATTAAGAAAAATGATATAATAAATCAGCAAGCACCCAGGTAACAAAGAACTAGGTGGGTGCTTTGATTTATAATGGGTGCTAGAGCACTATAAAAGCCAAATGGTGAGGGATTGAATCTCACTCCTTGCAAGTTTTTTTCCCTCAATTTTTTCTTATATTATCAAGCATTTTCTTTTGCCCCAATCATGAGGTCCTCTTTTTGTTCTTTTCAGTTTTCACTAGCGATTTTTTTGAGCCAATACTACTTTTATTCTTTTGCTTCTGACTTTGTTCTATCTTTTTTTTCTTTTTTTTTCTTACTTTATCTAATTAATTATAGCAAAGAAAGAAAAGAAAATCTGCTTTAGAAAAACAACAAAATCTTTCCCGAATCGCAAAACTCACAGATCTTTTTCTTGCTAATTGTGTTATCCATCACAGTTTCACGGCGTCTATAATATTAATATCATGGTTTTCTAATTAATTTTTTTCTTATTGTATTTAAATAGTTGCATGCTTATATGATGGGATTGATAGTAATTTTACGTCAAGAAAAGTTAAGCACTCACGAAACTAAAATTCTGGATCCGCCACTGATTATATAGTTATATATAGTCTCTGAATTTCCAGATCTACCACATAAACCCTTCCATTATTGTGAACAAGTGTTGCAGAACTTGTATCACAAAAAATAAGAAAAAATAACGACTGAATACTTGAGTCATTAGATATGTTTATGTGATTAAAAAATCGATCCTTCCATGTAGAGGCGGATCCACATTTTGAAGGTGACGGTGGCACATGAGCCGACTATTCAATCAGTATCCAGTACCCTATCGGACTTTTGATCTTAAGGATTTCATGCAAAATATATAATCATTTTCAACATATATATCTATAATTTTTGTGGAGGTTAATGGCGTCCGGTTATCCCTCTTCTCTATATTTAGATCCGCCTCTGCTTTCACAACCAGAGGTGGACCTACGTTGGGAGGTGGGGAGTCACCGGAACCCGTTAACCTCGGCAAAAATACATTATATATTTTTTATCTATATGATTATACAGTAAGGACCCGTTAAATATTTCAAGTGTGCCCCTAAACACAAAAGTTGTACAGAAAAGTACTCAAAGTGCCTTCACTTCACTAATATCCCAAGTTCAAATCTTGTCTCCTATACTTTTATAATTCTATTTTACTTTTACTTTTTTTATTTAATTCAATTATTGTTTAATTACTTAGTAGTCAACCAGTTATATTTTTATAAACTTTTCTGAATTCAATTATAATTTGATACTTCTACATAATAATAAACTTAAAACTTAATTAACCTTTTTTTTAAATATCTGGCTCATTCAAAAGTCCGAATATTCATTAGCCTCCCCCTCCACAAAAGAGTAGCAAACTCTTCTGCCTGACAAGTATGGCTTGCTCAGTTGGTAAAAGCACATTCACTCACGATCGTTAGGTCCTGGGTTTGAGTCACGTTGGAGAGGAATGTGTTACAAACTTTTCTTATTCCGAAAAGATTCTTAGAGCTAGAAAGATATTATAAACATTTGCTTTTTCGATTTATGCAAATTATACATCACTTTGAGGAGAAAACGTTAAATTATATTTCATGTATTTAATAAAATATTAATTAAGGAGAAAAGATTTTTATTGATTCAATAATAATTTAGTCATATTGCTTATATATGTATGGTCAATTGGAGCTGCAGATTATTGAAAATAGTCTACCTAAAAAGCAAAAATAGAAGAAAGATCCTTCTTTGATTGAGAAGGAAGTTTCCTTCCGTAATTGAGAAGAAATCGATAAATGTATCTTGGGTCTAACTCAACCCCAAAAGCTAGCTTATGATATGAGGATTGTCCAAGACCATATAAGGAGACCACGGACCTCAATCCTACCGATGTGGGATAACTCAACATACCCCCTCACGTTTAGGCCTGCACTCTGGAGCGTAGACAATATAAATAAAGGCCCAACAACGGTAACAATAATTGAGATGGGCCTGATTCTGATACTGTGAGCACGTGATTTTTACCTTATTCGAAATACCTTAAAAAAAACATTAAATAAGTTTAATTAAGTATTAGTCATGTTAGAATTTTATTAGGTTGTTTAATTATTCAATTGTTAACAATTAAGTCATGCAAATTACAAAAAAATCATTATCATGCATTGCATTTAGTATTTAGGTTGCATTTTTGAATTAATTTAGTAATTAATAGTTTTACAAAATCGAAAATCAAAGAAAGATGGTTCATCTACACTTTCCTTAGTTTCTAATCTTTAATTAGTAGATTCAAGGATTATTATAATTTTTGTAAATAATTAATTCATAAAAATATTCAAAAATGTCATGCATTGCATTTAGGATTTAGTTTTACATGAAATTGATGATTGTAATTATACAAAAAAATTGGAAAAAATCTTAAAAAAATAGTGCATGTTACACTCGTTTAGTTTTAATGATTAAATCAAACGATACAACATTATGATAATTTTTCAAATAGTTAAAATAGTTTAGCGTCATACTTTAAATAAGATTAAAATTTTAGTTGCTAAGTATTCTAGTTATTAAAATTAAAAAGGAGTTTAATAAATAATTACATAAGAAGAAAATCTGTTGGGCTAGAATTAAACTAGCCCAAATCAGAAAATCCCAAGCCCAAACCGGTCAGCCCAACACTCTAAACCCCTCACTCAATCTCAGCCGTTGATCTCAGCGGAACCCCTCTCTTCAAAAAACACAGCTACTCCCACAAACCTCCATAGGAATCGGCCCCCTTACCCCAAGCACCCCTCTCGAACGCTCTCTTCTCACCCTCACTGTTGCTCCGCCGCCACTGCCACCGCCACCGCAAATCGCCTACGGCGGTGGAACCAACCGAAACATCACCAAATTATCCTTCTTCATCCCCTTCTCCATCTTCTCGGTTCGAAACCAGCTTGCTGGTTCTCCTTCTCCATCTTCTCGGTCATTCACGTATACGCATGCGCACATAAAACCTTCTGAAAAATTCAAAAAAAAAAAAATAGCTTTCAAAACAAACTCAAATATGAAATCGGGAATTTCTAGCTCATTAAAACAGATACAGTTTAGGTTGATTGGGCATTCGAAAATGGATTTAAAAGGTGTACCTCTTTGCTGAGTGAAGGAGCTTTCTTCACTGTTATTTTTCTCTGGTTTTTGACTTGAAAGTGAATGTTGCTGCTTACTTGTTTGCCCGTGACTTCGTTAGGATTCGTTTGTCGACCATATAGGTACATTCAAACACCCTCTCAATGTGAATCGAAACCATGAAAAATAAGTTAAATGTCAATGAATGAATCAGCTGATATCCCTCTGTTTTCGATTTCATGTCGCTGATGTTTCATTCGTTTCATTTGGCTATTGCTTGTTCGATCTTGATGTTTCGATTTTTTCTTTATGTCAAATGATTGTTGCCGCATTACGAAATTTCGATTAGTTTGTTGAATGAATCTGTTTCTGTTTTGGTGAATTATAGTCGCAATTCCAGTTTTGATAGTCGTTCTCATATAAGCTGTTTTAAACAAATTATTCGAAATGGATTCGATTCAATATGAGGAGAGTTAACCATTGGAAAAACGAATTGGAAATCTGTTTCTGTTCACAAGCCCATATGTACAGTGGCGGATCTAGAAATTTAAGATCGTGGGTGCTCACTCTCTGGCCATATAAAAAAATTGGTTCAGGCAAGAATCGATCCCTAACCACTTCATATTTGTGCACTCTATTCTCACCTCTTAACCAAAGCACCAAGAAGACTTTTTGTTTAATGGGTGCTTGTTAGTTCTTTATATCAATATTTCCTGTATTTTCTATATAATTATACAGAGTTTGCGTTGGGGTTAATGGGTGCTTCAGCACCCGGTATGTAGAACGTAGATCCACCCCTGCATATGTAGACTGTTAGCGGTCGCTTGGCTGTTGCTAGCGTGTCCGATGTCGTTTTTGTTTCGAAGATAAATGAAAACTGTTAATAGCCCTTTTCTGTTGCTGAATCTTGTTTCTTTTAACCAGTAGTCTGTTGTTGAAGTTGATATGTAGATCATGGATTTGTTTTATGTAGTTTGTGGATATATAAAAGTATCATTCACCTTTGTTTTTGTTGTTTGCATCATTAACAGTATGAAATCAGATCACAAGTCAGATGTTTTTTTCGGGTACTAATTTGTTATTAGCTGTCAATTTGTTGTAATCATCTCATTGTCAATTTGTTGTTAGCTGTTATGAGTGCCAAATGTTTTTGTTGGTGGCTGTAATAGCTGATATAATTTCTAGCGACGGAATTTAGTGTTAGAAGGTAACTAATTTGTTATTAGCTGTCAATTTGTTGTAATCATCTCATTGTCAATTTGTTGTTAGCTGTTATGAGTGCCAAATGTTTTTGTTGGTGGCTGTAATAGCTGATATAATTTCTAGCGACGGAATTTAGTGTTAGAAGGTAACTAATTTGTTATTAGCTGTCAATTTGTTGTAATCATCTCATTGTCAATTTGTTGTTAGCTGTTATGAGTGCCAAATGTTTTTGTTGGTGGCTGTAATAGCTGATATAATTTCTAGCGACGGAATTTAGTGTTAGAAGATACCTTAGTGTAACGGAGGTGCGCCATATCACTAATAACAATCGCTTATGGCCCTCTTAATTAATTAAAGTGTAATATCAATACAAATAAACCTTGACTCTTAAGTTTAGTAGTTCAAACTAGGAAGCGATTAATTGCGTTGCCACTATGGGTACGGTTCCCGTGACGTAGTAGCAACGTCAAGTTCAAGGCTGCCTTTTAGGCGACTTGATTTTAACAAACTCACAATTTTTTTTAAATTAGCGATATAGTTAACAAATAATTATCTATGGCCCTCTTTATCAATCAAATATAAGATTAGAATAAATAAACCTTTGACACCTTAAAATTAGGAAGTTCAATTCAAACACGATTGATTACGTTGTTGCTATGGGTACGGTTTCCGTGACATAGTGACAATGCTAACTTTCGGGGGTGCCTTTTAGGTGTCCCGATTTAAACAAATTTGAATAATAAAAACATTAAATTAATTTGAGGTGTGCCATACCAAATAAATATACAAACATATGGCCCTTATTAATTAAACATTTAGAAAAACTGAGGCGTGCCATTTAGCGAATTCCATGGCCCTCGACAAGTTAAAAACACGTAGTTGCTTTAGGCGCACTATTCTAATAATTAAATTTCCTAAATTCGGGTGTGCATTTATGTGACCCGAATTCAAAATCCCAGTGTTTAATTAAAAGTTGTTACAAATTACGGGTGCATTTATGTGACGTAATTCGTGACATATTTTGATTAACATCACAATTCTCCAATAATTTAAAAGCGGAAAAGCGGAGTAAAGTAAAATGCACTATAGGTTAATAATAGGTATTAAAATCAGACATTAAGCCAATTATAACAATTAAGCGACCGTGCTAGAACCACGGAATTCGAGGGTGCCTAACACCTTACCTCGAGTTAACAGAATTCCTTATTAGAATTTCTGGTTCGCAAACTTCAAAAGAAAGTCGAAATTTTCCTCGATCTGGGATAAAAATAAATCGGTGACTTGGAACACCAATTAAATGTTCCAAGTGGCGACTCTAAAAATTAAATAAATAATCCCAGTTCGAATAATGTCACTTTAATTGGAAAAAACTCTTTTTATGTATTTCCTTCCTGGGAATGTACGAAAAGAGGTGTGACAGATACCATGATAAATGGACCTTGGGCCTAACTCAATCTCAAAAGCTAGCTTATGAGATGAAGATTGCCCAAGACCATATAAGGAGACCAAGTACCTCAAATCCCACCTATGTGGGACAACTCAACAGAAAGATCCTTCGGTGATTGAAGAAAATGTTATTTTGCTTGGAATCGTTATTTTTAGGAAGTTCTTGTTCTTGTGAATTTAGATGACATATTCTTGGCGAAGTTTAATTCTTTTCAATCAAGATCTAGTTTAAGAGAGAATGCCTCTCATTTTATAGATGAGTTTGACGTGGAATCACATAATACCAACCTTGATATGAGTGGACGATGTACTTGTGTTATATTAGTACCAAATTAATTATATTTTTTTAATATCGAAGTTTGTATTTTGATGATAGTTATCATAATCATTAAGTTTTTATAGACTTAAACACCGAACTTTATCGCTAGCTAGTACTTGATATACTAATAATAATGCCCATGCTATGCTCCAAGTCCCGAATCCGCCTCTGTCCACAACTAGTCATGTTGGACGAAGTTATCCTTTACTACTACATTTATATTTATCAGTGTATACAATCTCATTACTGTATACAATTCATAATAATCATAGGTTAGTTACTAAGATTTTGCCTTTCTTTAGTTGTAGCTTGTTAGAGATGATAGCTGCATTGTTTAATTGTGGAACTTAAAGGTAGTCAGATAGATATAAGGGGGCCCAGTGGTCCGGTCCGGTCCGGCATTTTTTCGGTACCGGTTCATTCGATTTTAAACGGACAAACCGTCTCGCTATCGAATCGGGTAGTCCGAAACAATAATGGTTCGGTTTCTACCGGTCCGGACCGATTTCTGGTCCGAAACCAATCCGGTCCGGTGTGAACCGGATCGTTAGCCACCCTTAGTAGCTACATTTGGCATTTGCAAATATGCATATAAAAATGACACTTCGTCACGATTCTGAGAACGTACCACTTCTTTCTCTTTCATGTCGAAAATTGATCTTCAATTTTACGTGTGATACTTTTTGCTTTATAACGGTGATGTTCAGGTTAGCGCGCGCTTCGATTGTTCCATCAACGCATGTGCGGTTGGATATTTGTTATTTTCCATCAGGACATATACGAATAGCTCTGCCCATCAAGATTTAGGCAAATAGGACATCTTTGATCCATTTTTTATAATGTTAATGATCCAATTATATCTTTAAATAATTCTCTTTTAATTAAATAGTCGCATGTTTGCTATGGTCCTGGTTAGTAGAAGTACTTTAGTCATCTGATAATTATGGTACTATATTTAATCTACTATGAGGAATTCAGCTTAAACTATTTTGCAGCTATGTAAAAGAAGAGGAGTGTAATAATCCTATAAGGAGCTTAAAAATGTTGAACACAAGACACAAGCCTTCTAATCCTAAAATTTTTGAATGTAGTTTGTTGATGGCTCCGCTGGGGAATTCAGCCATTAGGTATAACTATAACACAACTAGAAAACTGTTAAAAAGCGTCCAGAGCATACCGACCGAAATTGATCGGAAAGTAATACCGATCGAAATCAGTCGGAAACGAAGTAAATTGGTCGAAAAAATTAAATAGCAAATTATAAATAAAAATACCGACCGCAATCGGTCGGAAAATGTGGTCCCACAAAAAAGAAAATTTGCTTTATCTTACACAGTTGGAATTTTCGACCGACGTCGGTCGAAAAATAGTCAATCTTTGACCAAAGCCTGGTCAGACTTGCATACTATCTACAAAAGAAATGAGTGATTAAAAAAAATTATAAAATACCGATCGAAGTCGCTCGAAAATTTTAATTTATTTTTTTCGCCTTGCGTCATTTGTTCTTTTGATAATAAAAAATTATTTTTCATATATTTACAAAAATACCGATCAAAGTTGGTCAGAAATTTTAATTTATTTTTTCCCGCCCTGCATCAATTTTTATTTTTATAATATAAAATATTCTCATATAATTATAAAACCCTTTAGTGGTCTCACATGCCATGTTGAATCTGTATAAAACCCTGATTGCATGCACGATTTGGTCTTGTAAACCTAGTTGTTCCACGACCCTCGATCTAATGATATTGGCCGAGCTATCTGGATCAATTAACACATGCTTAACTCGAGATTTATTTATGAGTACAGATTTTACCAGTGCATCATTGTGGGGCTGCACGATGCCTTCAGTGTCCTCGTCGTTGAAAGACAAAGTCCCTTATGGTACGTAATCTCGAGTCCGTTTTTCCCTCGTGATGGATACTTTGGTGCGTTTTAACATCGGTCCTTAGGGAACGTCGACCCCACCGATGATCATGTTAATGACGCGCTGAGGTTCCTCTTGCTCGGACTACTTACTAGAATCTCTATTCCTGAAATGATTCTTTGCTCGATCGCTCAGGAACTCCCGAAGATGTCCGTTGTTGAATAACCGGGCTACTTCCTCTCTCAATTGTCGGCAATTCTCTGTTATGTGGCCGTGTGTTGCATATTAAGTTGGGATCCCTTTGGGCTGGATCAGACTGTAGAGGTCGAGGCCACTTAGTGTCTTTGATGCGTCCGATGGCGGATACGATAACAGTAGCATCAACGTTGAAGTTGTACTCTGATAACCTCGACGCTTCCTTAGGCCCGATGGGCCTGTCGAAACTGTTTTTGCTCATGAGTCCCTGGTTATTTTGTCTTTGATCGCTTCTCCTTTCATTTCTAACAGGCTTTTGTCTAGACCCTTTACCCCTACGATCACCGTTGTACGGTTGATATTGATCCCTATTTGACCTTGGTTCACGATCAATGTCTCTGTTTGGATCAGTCACCAGCTCGGATGGGATAAACAGACTCGGAATGGGCCCCAAGATGATCATCTTTGACCTTAATTTTTGATTGATATCGGTTATGCACATCGGTCCAATTTACAGCCGGATATTCTACCAGATTTTGGTTTAACTGCTGCGAAGCCGACGAGCTTTGAGTATTGAGTCCTTGGGTGAAGGCTTGAACGGCCTAATCGTTTGCCACCGGCACCAGGTCCATCTGTTCCATTTGATACCTTGACACAAACTCCTTGAGCATCTCGTTATCTCTTTACTTTACCTTGAAAAAGTCTAACTTCCTAGTCTCGACCTTGCTGCTCCGGCATGCGCTTTTACAAAAGCATCTGCAAGCATAGTAAATGAGTCAATAGAATTTGGGGGTAAGTTGTGATACCATATCATAGCTCCTTTTGACAACGTCTCTCCGAACTTTTTCAGCAGGACAGATTCGATCTCATCATCTTCTAAGTCGTTCCCTTGATGGCGCACGTGTATGAGGTCACATGTTCATTTGGATCAGTTGTCCTGTTGTACTTAAGAATTTCAGGCATGCGGAACATTTTTAGGATCAGTTTCCAGGCTGCGCTCGGAGGAAAGATTTCTGAACAAACTTTTTGAAGTCTAGACCCTTCAATATCGGTGGTGCTCCAGGGAGTTGGTCGACCTTGGAGTTGTAGGTCTCCACCTTCTTGTCATTGGCTTTCTTTTCTCCCTTTTCTACCCGTTTTTTCAATTCTTCGAGCATCTTTATTATCTCAAGGTTGGTCCTAGGTTCAACTTCATTTGGCCTATCTGCAGCTGGTTCATTTCTATGAGTGTTTTCCAAGGATGATTCGGGCTCAATTCTAATAGGAGCGCGGCTTTGGTTCTGCAGTTGGGCTATCGCTGCCTGCTGAGCCTGCACCATTTTGAAGATCACTCGTAAGTTGATTCTATCTACTTCACCGTCGGAGTATTTTGGGCTACCGATTGGACTCCCCCACGGACGCTGTTCTCAGTATCGTTAGGCAAATTCGTGTTGATTGCCACATGTGAGCTGGCGTCGAATGGGTTCGCGACCGAAATTCTATTGGGATCGGCGTGGGTACCTCATTACCGGCCACTGTATTGTCGTACTCGCCATGGTGGCCTGACTCAGCATCCGTATTTAGAGAGGCAGATTGGGAGTTCCACATTTTAAACGTAGACCTGAAATCAAAAACACTTCAAAGAACAAGTGTGAAGCAGAGTGTGTCATGGAAACTTGTATCAAATTGCCACTATTATCCTTAGCCCACGCTTGGCGCCAAACTATTTACCCTCGAAATCGGATAACAATTAAATTTGTAAGTGGTTTTAAGGATATGCTGATTGATTTGATATCAAACGATAAATTGGGTTAGAATGGACAAAATAGAGATGCAGTAAATTCAAACCACGCAGAGAGGATGATTCCAGCCTTATTGAAACATTCACCTTCGATCCGGACTCACAGTAGACAATATCGATGAATGAGAGAAAACACTTATAATAATAGCGAGAATAGTAATGTATTGATTTGGAATGCATGTCACAATGTGTTTAATGAATTATCATACCCTCTTTATATAGTAAGGGAATCCTACTCTAAGTACAACTCTATAAAAGGTAAAAAATCTTCTGATAACTGATTACCGATTCTACATCAATACGTGCTAAAATTCACGCCGTAATATCTGGCCGGTCATGGATATCACTGCCTTCTGTTGGCCATGCTTGATTGCCCGATGATGTTCTCCGAAGTCTTTTAGGATTTGGATCGATCTCCAATCATGACCCCGATATTCTCGAGGGCAAACAACGTGCCCCAGACTCTGACTCGATAAGACCTTTGCTTAGATTCCGATCCTTTGCAATCATATCTCTAGCTCGCTTCACCCTGTTGGAGGCATGAGCAATCATGAGCTCGATCTTTACCCGTATACAGGATTCTCTATTTCTTCTAGATGTTGTTGCTGTAGAAATCCTGACATTGAAACAGTAGACCACCTTCTTTTTTTTTTGGCTAGATCCTTTGCTCAAGGATCTGTGGAGAATTATGGGTGGTGCTTGGGGTATTCCATTTTCAGGAATGTCCTTTAAAATGCTGTTGGTTAAATGGTGGAAAGTTCAAGGCCAAAAACTCTGTTGAGGCTATTCTGCTGAATTGTTTGCCTATCATCACAGCCAGTGGCAGATCCAGGATTTTAAGTTTGATTCATGCAAAAATCGATCCCTAACCACTTCATATTTGTGCACTCTATTCTCACCTCTTAACCAAAACACCTAAAAGACTTTTTGTTTAATGGGTGCTTGCTAGTTCTTTATAGCATCTTCTGTATAAATATACAGAGTTAATGGGTGCTTCATCACCCGACACGGTCAACGTAGATACGTCCCTGATCACAGCATGGGAATTTAGATAGATAGATGTAGAGTTAAATATGATTCTGAAAGAATCAATATGAGGAGGATATTATCCCTTATCTCCTTCTCTATTTCCACAGATTGTGAATATCCAGTTTTACTATAAATGGAACAAACTCATGAGCTTTGTGTTAAACTGAATTCTGATGGAAGTTGCAAGAAATGGCCTTTGTGGAGGAGTAGGAGTTATAAGGGACAATTGGGAGTTATACAATAGACATTACCTATAATTTTCTTTTTATATTTTCACTGTCAGTTATAATTTAAGTTTATAAAAATTATAAAAAGAATCGTCCTTTTATGAACTTGTTATTAATATTATGTGCATAAAATATACCATTAAGTTCCACATTCTCTCTTATTCTCTGTTGCATATAGAGATTCAAAGAGAACCCCTTAGCATGTCTACTGTTAAAATTGAAGAATAAAGTATAATTTTAAAGCAAAGTGGAGTATGTAAATAATTGTCACCCTTTGTTGTAAGATATATTTTACCTAAAATATTTCCCTCTTGGTATTGGTTCAAGAACAACCTCCCTCATATGCATTCACCTCAATGGTTCACTCTTTCACTCTTCTAATTTTTTTTTTTTTTTAAACCGCTCTCAAATTAGGAGGATCTATAGTGTTTCTACAATTCCACTCCAGCGTGACTCGAACCCAGAACCTAACGGTCGTGGGTGGAAGTACTTTTACCAACTAAACAAGCCTCATTTGTCACTCACTCCCTCATTATATGCCTTCTAGGATTATATATATTCCCCCACTTGTATGCTCTTTCCTCACTCATATGATGATTGATGAAGCTAAGATGCAGGCTGTCAATATGAAGCTAAGGCCTAAGCCTCCTCGATACCGCAGTACTGCAGAGAGTTTGCTCTAAAAAGAGAGCGCAATGTCGTTCATCTTCCCCTATTATTAGCCCTCTCGACGTAAACACCAGACTCGATGCAGATTCAGAATTGTCACATATCTCATACTTAAGCTATCTGATGAGCATAACTCAGACTTGGCCAGCAGCAAAGTAATCCTAACCTCCCATTGCATTTCCAGATTTTGTAAATCCATTTTCTCAACTTCATAACACTCCAGTAAGCTAGAAACACACATTTTTGTCATCTACCACTGTTGATTCACACAAGATATATACCTTTACTCTCTATCATCAAGGTGTGGTTGCCAAAAGATCTACACAGAAATGCCATCTAATATACATTGGTTTCTGTTTCTTAATTGCTTTCGCTGAAGTCTGCATCGATTACTTCTCCATCTCCATCATCCTTGCCACTGGAACCAGATGCCCCTGCCGGACCAGCACCAGCAGCAGCAGGACCGGCAGAAGCACCAGGCTGGCTGTATAGAGACTGTCCCAGCTGCATGGCCTCTTGGTTCAATGCAGCCATCGCGTCCTTAATGGTTTGTGTTGAACCGCCAGATATGGCATCCTTGAGCTCTCTCATTTTTGATTCCACCTTGTCTTTAACATCAGCTGGCACCTTGTCTCCCAACTCTTTTAGTTGCTTCTCAGTTTGATATACAACAGATTCTGCTTGGTTCTTTGTGTCAATGGAATCCCTCTTCTCCTTGTCCTCTTTAGCAAACTTCTCAGCTTCCTGAACCATTCTATCAACCTGGTATTTACATTTCATCAAAAGTTGGACCAATGAGTAATATATCATTAGATTGACTAGTAACCACAAGTCCGAAAAATAGATACAAGTTACTGACATACAGCAACAACAACACAAACACAGTATAATCCCACAAGTGGAGTCTGTGAAGGGTAGTATGTAGGAAGTTACTGACGTACAGCATTGGAAGTTATTCCCATGATTAATATCCTCACATATTCTAACATGCAACTGAAGGATCCATTTCAAAACTATAGGGCAATACTAAATATCATGGTCTACAGCTCTGTCTTATCAGGCATTAGATCACATTATTTAATACTTGATTTTATGGTAACACTAAGTTGGACAAAATACTGTATTAAAAGAATGTGCTCTACTCAGTATTGGAAATAACAGATCTAAAGAGATATACCTCATCTTTGGGCAAAGTGCTAGCACCAGTTATTGTAATGTCCTGTTTCTTTCCAGTACCCTTATCAGTAGCTGTGACAGAGAGAATACCATTGGCATCAATATCAAATTTTACTTCAATCTGTGGAACACCACGAGGAGCTGGAGGAATCCCATCCAGGCGGAACCTTCCAAGAGACTTGTTGTCTTTAACAAACTCTCTTTCACCTTGCAGCACATTAATCTCAACACTGGTTTGCCCATCTGCCGCGGTTGAGAAGACTTCTGACTTTGAAGTCGGTAGTGTTGTATTTCTTGGAATTATTTTTGTCATAACTCCGCCTAGAGTTTCCAGACCGAGTGATAATGGAGTTACATCTAATAACACAATGTCACTAACATCTCCAGCCAAGACACCAGCCTGAGAATATAAAAAAGGACACATCCGCGTCACAGCATTGCAGCACTAAAATAACCGCACGAAATCTTTGGCGAGGGCACACGGACAGACGCATATATGCCCACTTCGCACAAGAGTTTTTTGGAGAGAGAGCCACAAACCTGAACTGAAGCTCCAAGAGCAACTACCTCATCAGGATTGACAGAAACATTAGGCTCTTTACCAGTCATCTTCCGGACAAGGTTTTGGACAGCTGGTATTCGTGTCGATCCACCAACAAGAACTACTTCGTCTATATTTTTGAAGGAAAGGTTGGCATCCTTTAAGGCAGTTTCGACTGGTGTTTTAAGCCTGTGAAGACAAATTCCAAGTGGAGTTGTCGAGTCAGAAGGATAAGACTGAAATTTAAGAAACAAGCTCGAGTACGCGGGTAAACTACAATCTTAGATTACAGAATATAAAATATCAAAATTTGAACTATTGCATGCTTGAAAAATAAATCTAATCATATTGGCATCCCCGTACTAAATGACAGGTAATTTATGAAAAAATCGTTACCTGTCTAATAAGTCTGAGCATAACTCCTCAAACTTGGCCCTTTTAAGTGTCGTCTCAATATGTTTTGGACCATCTGCAGTAGCAGTGATGAATGGCAAACTACACAAGAAGGGAAGGCACATTCAGTGAAAGCTTGCTAAGGCAGAAGCAGTTTGTTTTTATTTTACAGGAAGGGGGAGCAAAGAAAGAGAAAGAAGCAATTATTTTGTGCACACATGACACAACTAACACCGACATATACCTGATATTAGTTTGAGTCAAGGTTGACAATTCTATCTTCGCCTTTTCAGCAGCTTCAGTAAGACGTTGAAGTGCTTGTTTATCCTTCAGAAGGTCTATTCCTTCTTCTTTTCGGAAATTTTCAGCAAGCCAGTCGACAGTTCTCTGTTTGATAAAAAACGTGTAAGCACCGTACAGACAAAAAAGGTGTATATAAGCTAAGAGAAGGTATTGCTAATTTAATACCTTATCAAAATCATCACCTCCCAAGTGTGTGTCGCCTGAGGTAGAGAGCACCTCAAATACTCCATCTCCAACCTCAAGAACTGCATTAACTTGTGAGTTAGTGCAGATACAAAATCACATTTGAAGTCAGAAATTAATCTGCCTACATCGTGCGAACTTGTTTTCCTTCTACTGCATATCACTAAGGTTCTACATTGAAGTACATAATAGAAACATTAATGCAACTCAAAACCTAGTAGGGAGGAATATAACTCTCTGGAAAAGCAAAGATTCATACGATCAGCCCTTTTTATATTCTTAGTAGTCATTCGGTACAATGGTGGGATATCGCCGGATATCCAACATAGTGGGGTATCCCAAGGGATTAGCTATCCCGCCTTCCATATGGGATAGGTAATCTCGCCATTTTAGTGTAAAAGTTTTCTTGGGATTAACTAATACTTATAACCAAACATGGGATAAATACAATTCCAAATTCTATCCTAGGATTATTATCATTATCCCATGCACCAAACGATCCCTAAGTGCTATATGAAAGAAGCCAGTTAACTGCATAGAAGAGATGAGACTCAAACCAGATCTTGCCTCAATCAAAAAGCCTTCTCACGTACCTGACACATCAAAAGTACCACCTCCCAGGTCAAACACTAGAATGGTTTCATTATTCTTCTTCTCAAATCCATAAGCCAATGAAGCAGCAGTGGGTTCATTAATTATGCGGAGAACATCTAATCCGGCAATGCGACCTGCATCTTTCGTTGCAGTTCTCTGGGAGTCATTGAAGTATGCAGGTACTGTAACCACTGCTTTAGCAACTTTATCATTCAAGAACTTTGAGGCATCATCAACAAGCTTTCTCAAGACCTGTGGGCCAGAAGCAAAGCAAGCTCTCTTCAGAATACCAAGAAAAGAATCATGAAAGTGTGGATTCAATTACTGCTGAAACAGGTAACCACAGACAGAGGGGGAACTAAGATTTGAAACTTGTGGGTTCAAAACTCCAATCTTTCAAGTTACTTTGTTCTATACTAATAATTTGTGTACATATTCAATAGATAGACAAAATAGACTTTGGACCAAAGATACTGGGTTCGGCCAAACCCGTAAACCAAACACTAGCTCCGCCCCAGACCACAGATGTCTAATAACTCCATTCATCTCAGATAATCTAACTTATAGATTGAGGAATAATAAACAGTATAAACATATATTTGCAGACAACAGTAACAAGCTTCATAATCAGCATTGATTTTCTCACTGCTGTCTAACAAATTACTAATTCCAAGATCACCAGCCTACACATGATAAGAAATAGCCCTAACTAAATACAGTTTCTTAAGACTATAGAAGGAAAGAATTGCTTAAATAAGCACACTCAATAAACAACATTTTGCAGAAAACAGAGTAACCAATATCAAGCAGAAACCTCAACCTAAATCCTCACACCAAAGTTGATAAAATAAAAAAATCACTTATTCCTAGGGTCAATTTGAGCAATTTTCAAGCAAAATTCATAGTACATATATTTCACCATTCAAATGTAATACTCCCTCTATAGTCTATCCCCAATTCATGACGGTTCCAAAATTTGATGACCCAACTTCACCGACTCAAACCCATTGTCGGATTCTACTAGCGGAATATGGAGGTACTTACGGTAGAACGGGTCAATTTGGTCTTTCATAATAAAGCGAGAGACATGAAACGACTTATTAGTAGATTAATAGATAGAGACATGAAACGACTTCTTAGTAGATTAATAGATCACTCTGGAATGGCATATACATCACATATCCTAGATCAAGTAAAAACTATGGGGTTCCAACAAGCTACTGCTATATCCATTTCATAAGGAATTGATGATCTTTTAAAAATAACTTCCAAGGGATAGCTAGTTCAAGATGCTTAAAAACAAAGTTCGATTTTGGAATAATAACCATCATCATGAGAATGTACACACGGTAGAAAAATTACGTCAATAATCATTACCGCAAGGCATAACGGGAAGACATAAATGATAGAGTCGTAACCATAGAATACATCCTAATCAAAATGCATACATTTGTCTCATACACTATGGGGATAGTGAGAAGAGATATATTTTATATTCCAGAGGGACTACAATTGGAGATACCATTGTTTCTAGTATAGACGTTAAGATGCCCAACTTTTATAATATGTAACCACACTGTTGGTTTTGAAGTAACCCATGCCATACTCGCAGAAAAAAGCTAAAATCTTTCTCTTTTTTTCTTAAATTCCATACTGAATTACAGAAAATACAAAGATAGAAATATTATTTAGATTTCAGACAATCGAAATATGAAATAGGGCGCATAAGATGCACATACCTGAGCAGAAATTTCCTCAGGAGCAAACTGCTTACCAATAGCAGGACACTCAAGTTTAACATTCCCATTCTCATCCTTCATTACTCTATACGATACCTGCTTCGATTCTTCATCAACCTCGGTCATCTTCCTCCCTATAAACCTCTTTACCGAAAAAAAAGTATTCTCAGGATTCACCACCGCTTGCCTTTTCGCTATTTGCCCGACTAATCTATCGCCGTTTTTCGTATACGCCACCACAGACGGCGTCGTTCTTTGTCCCTCCGCATTTGTCACTATCGTCGGTTGTCCACCTTCCATTACTGCCACTGCTGAGTTTGTTGTACCTAAATCTATCCCCACCACCTTCTCGTTCACTATTTTCATGGGTCTGTACTTTTGCCTCAGTACTGATTTGTTGCTGTACCATTTCTCTCTTGATACAAAGCATGGAGTTTTTTTGTCGAGTTTAAGCCCGGAAAATGGGATTTTCACTTGGTGGGTTGCAGTTGCAGCCATAATTGAGCTCATAATTTCTTAGAAAGTGAAAAAAATTGACACTTTCCTAGTTAAAAAAAAAAATGGTGTCTGGTTCTTTTCTTGAAAAAGAGAGCAACAAACTACGCAGCGATGATCGTGAAGAGTTGAAACGAGAAGGGGTTTATATATATAGAGAGAGAGGAGAAGATTTTGGTAAAGGACAATTCTAGAAGGGTCCAGGGACGTAGGATGAGAAGGGGATTAATGGCAGTTGGATCAAGATTTTGCTGTTTTGGACAGTGTTGTAACGAGGTCCTTGTCTTTGTGTTTTGGATTTTGGTATATTCATGTGAATGATTGTGGAAAATTGTGGGAAAGTCCAGGAGCTTCTTAGAAGTATTTTTTTTCAAAAAAATTAATTTTTTTAAAAGTTAAAGTATTTGGAAAAAAAATACTTTTGAGAAGAAAAGTAATTTTGAAAAAGCAGAAAAAAAGTAGTGAGCTTCTAAAATATCTTTTAGTCCATGACCAATACCCCAGCTCGATACCGTCAAGAATTCTTGACTATTGTATGGGGAACAGGTTCATCTTCGAAGTATTTTTCCTTTTCAATATTTTTCTATTGGAGCTTCCCTCATTTCGTTGTGCCTGGGCTGTGAGGGCTCTCAGCCACGGGGCGTCCGAAGATTCGATCATTTTTGTATGATTTCTCTTGCACTGCCCTTTCCGAAGATCTTTTCCTTCTCTTCGGGATCGAACATCAATTGCAACGATTCGATAGACGGCTCATTGGGATAGATGTAGATGAACAACACCCCCCCTAGAAACGTATAGGAAGCTTTCTCCTCGTGCGGCTCGAGAAAACTCCGAAAGCACTTCTTTGAAAAGCACTTTTGAAAAAAATACACTTATAGCATGTTTGACTAAGCTGGATAAACCAGCTTATTTTGAGAAGTACGAGCAGTTTGTGTTTGGTTAATCACTTTGAAAAGCACTTTTGAGCAATAATTTGTGTTTGGCCAAAGCTGTTCAAAAAGTACTTTTAAGTATCAAATTACAAATAAGGACATGAATAGATTTACTTAATAGTTAATATTATAAGTAAATAAATAATCTTAAAAATTTGTTATTACAGGCAATAATTAAATCTTTTTTTTAAATATAAGTAAAATATGAAAATAAAATTTAAAAGTACTTAATTCTTTTAATATAAGTTAAATATATTAAAAATTATTCAACAAATATAAAAGCATTCACCCCTAAAGTCACATATATTAGAAAGTTATCCTAAAAATAATAAGAAATATTTATACATTAATATCCTAAGTATTATGTTTAACGTTATTTTGGTATATACTATATTTTGTTAAGGGTATTTTGGTAAGAAGAAAAGTCAAAACTGCTTCTACTTCTGCTTTTGGGAAGAAGCTACTTTTTTCTGCTTCTCAGAAACTGCTTATGCTTCTTCCCAAAACTACTTTTTTGTCCTCAAAAAAACTTGGCCAAACACTTCAAGTTAGGAAAAAAAAAGTGCTTCAAACAATAATTGCTGCTCATAAGTATTTTTTAAATTAATTAGCCAAACACAAACTATTTCTCATCAAAAATACTTTTGAGGAAAGCATAAACATGCAGGTAAGGAGTGAGTTGTACGTAAATATACCAAGTCATATTCTCGACTCATCACTTTGAATACTACTAAAATAAATGTTAAAAAGATCAAAAAACACAACAAGCACAAAAATAATATGCACATAAATTATTTCATCATATAACTACTCCATAAGGTCCAAACAAATATTCAACAACAACACTATATATCTCACAATATATACGAAGGACTTATCATAAACAATGGTGAAGGAAAAGAAATTAACGAAATACCATGATGAGTCCACGACATCATACATAATACCCTAAATATATTGTGACACCTTAAAACATTAACGAAATAGGCAAAAAATGTGTGAAAATTGGATAATACTGGAAATATTACAGCAACGAAGAAATAATTTCTAATGCCCTAACGCCATGACACAAAACCATGCTACATCATAAATTATGTATTTAATATTTTCATATTCTTGATATATTATGTGTGTGCAGACTGGTCAAAGACTACTGATTCTACTAAGCATACACTCTTCCGAGTACATAAACCAGACAAATAAAATATATTTTAAGAATAAATTTTCAAAATCAAGCACCAAACCTTAAAGTCTCAATTACCTCAAACTACTTAAAAAACGGATTTAGAATGGTTAAACACCCTTAGGTGAGTTTCTCTTAATTTTAGAACAATTCAAACTTGCAGTCGAACATTGGCCCAAAAAAAGTCAACTCTTGCAAAAAAAAGTTAGAATTCTCAAATCAATAACCATCAACTCGATATGTTTTGCTTAGGTCCTATGCCTTTGGATACATACCAACGTCTATTTGATTATATGCCCTCGTGAGACACTATTACCGGCAGCTACACCATGACTCCTCTACATGAGGCTGCTACAGCGGCAATGTGAGGCGCAGAGGAGTAATTATATAGCCAAGGCATATAGGCGACACTACTCGAGCTATTGTCCCCCTTACTTGTACTTGTCCTTTTGTGGACCGTTATCTTTATTTATAAAATATTATAATTTGCCAAAAAAAAATAACCACCAACTTGTACAGAAGAGTAATTATATAGCCAAGATATATAGGTGAGCTTTTGTCCCCCTTACTTGTACTTTTCCTTTACGGTTTGCTTTTATTATGAATAAAAACATATAATTTGCCCAAAAAAAAAAAAAAAACCACCAACGAACTGTCCTAGGTGACAGCATTCCAGAACACTAATCAAAATTAAATTTTAATAATATTTTCCCTTTCAAATCGATAATTTGAGTTAAATAACCCTAGGGCTAAATAGAGTGTTGAATTGAAAAGACTTTCATGTTAGTGATGTAAAGGGTAATTTCAAGTACTGTATTTCAAAACAGTGAGGTATGAGAATGTGATAACCCGAAATTTCGCATGCTAGATTACTCCGTAATATAATAAGTGTATAAGGACCTAAGAATCCGGAAAATAGTCCAAAAGATAAGAAAAGAGCAGAAGCGTTGCACACTTGGATATGCGATTCGCATTCGAACTATGCGACGCTTCTGCTCTTTTCTTATCTTTTGAACTATTTTTCGGGTTCTTAGGTCCTTATACACTTATTATATTACGGCGTAATCTAGCATGTGAAATTTCGGGTTATCACAGAGAAGTACTATGAATATTGAGTGAGTACATATTAGCATTTTTGCCAACACATTCTTGCCATTGAACTGTTTGAAGGAGCCAAATATATAAGGATTTTTTCGTTCCTATATAATATTTGACATTTATTTATTGAAATTATTCTAACTTGTATATCACCCGTCCTAAATAAGGATTATTAACAAATTATATACAGTCCACCTTAAAAGACTCTTAATCCATTATTAGTGCAGTCAATCAAGGAATTTAGTTACACTTTTTTTTTTCTCACCTCTCTCCCCTCTTCTCTCCATAATATTGGGACCAAAGATACTCCCAACGGTCAACATTTTTCACAAAACAAATCAAGTAATTACGTATTTTGGGACGTATTTTAACAGAAAGGAGTAAAAACAAAATAGGATGCAGGGAGTATAAAACTTTTCACCAAAAGAAAAAAACTCATTGTTGACAGCACATATAGTATCTTACATTACCATCGAAATAAAATTCGTTTATTATTTCATAGATATTGCTGAAGAAGAATCACATGCAAATTAATAAAGCTCAAGTTTATTTATTTATTTTAATTTTTTTAATTAAAAAAAGTTGCACAATTTGCTTTTAGTTTTTGAACTGCGTATTGCATAGTGTGAACTGTTTTTTATAGAAAGTTAAGGAGAATTTGGGACGGATTTTAGTAAGATCGAAAAGAGACTTCTACCGAATTTAAACTTTATTGCATATTTATATTCAAACTAAACACATAAAGTCTCTATCTCTTACATCAACATACAAATTAAAAATAAATTTCCTACAAATATAATACAAATTTGAATATCCACAACAACATGTATAGTAAAAATAAATTTCATACAACTAAATATATATTATACAGTTTATTTATAATTTATCTTCAACTTTCATATATTATTTCTACCCAGTTAAATACAACTACAATATCATACAACTTGTAGGCATATAAATTTTATTGGAGTTAAATTCATAAAATAATGTGGACTATATTTTAAATATATTAGTCCAAATAAATATTTTGGGCTAATACAATTGGATTAGTTATATAAGACCAATATTATTGGGCTGGCCTATTTAATTGGGCTACAAATGATGAGCCCATCTCATTAGGTCCAAGATATCATCTTCCTAAAGGCCCAATTTGGTGCCACATATCAAATAACGTGGCACGACAAGTGAAACGGAAGAGCCAATAGGATCATGCCACGTGTCAAAATGACAAGGCATGCCAAGTCAAATTAAAAGGCCAATGAAATCGCGCCGCATGTGCATGTGACATGTTCTGGTCAATCAAATGCAGCCTTGTCACGCTTCAATCTGATTGGTCGGAAAGAGTTTGTTCTCATCATAACTCTCCCTTCCACAACTATAAATAGGGGTCTTCATAATCCAGAAAAATGATCAGAAGTTCTAACAAGAAGACACAAGGGAGCTCGTGGATCAAAGGCCACAATTCTCTCCAAACTGTAAGTGTTCAAGCATTCAAGCACTTCAACACAAATTTCAAGTATTCAAGATGAAGAACGAAGTCAAATCAAATACAAGGCGTTCAAGATCAAGGCTACTTGTTCGTGATAAAATTCGTGGCAACAATCAAAGCGTTTGCGACGGATAAATCAAATTCAAATTCAATATCAAGCTCAAAAGCCCTTGAATTTATATTTGGAAAAAAGAATCAGAGGGACTATAGAGATTGTAACACTCAAACTATTTGAAATAAAATACTACGATTGCTGCAATATTTTTCGGTCTTGATTTTATTTTCTTGACGCAAATTTATTGTCTACAAATTATGGCATACCTAGTGGGATAATCTCTATCTCTCATTTCAACTTTTTAATCACCAAACTTCAGAAAATCAAAATGGCTTTATAGAAAATTAACTCCATATCAACTTCCAGTGAAGCTGCTAATTCCAAGTTCTATATTGATATGGAAAGCATCCTCAATGTTACCTTTGGAAGTGTTGGGCCAGTTACAAGGAGCAAGGCAAGCTCTTTAGGATAAAAAGCACTCCAAGTGTCGTCCACGTCAACCCCTATTTTCGGATTTTCATCTTCAAAAGGATCAAGATCCTCTACAAGCATGACCCAAAAAGGGAACGATGTCGCCAAAAGGATAGAAAAGATTCTTGCCCAACTTAGTTTATCTAAGTGTGAGAAACCTTTGCAAGCTTATGATGATGACTTGAGTGCTGGATCTACTTTAGCCTCCATTAATGCGACCTCCAAGCTCTATCCCAATGATGATCTATTTCATTCTTCATCCTCTACAGACATCATGCAACCAATGGTTAATGAAGTTTCTACTGTAGAATAACAGCTCGCAAATTTGACGAAAGCAGTTAAAGGCTTGTCAAAGCACGTGCAAGATCAAGATGCTAAACTTTCCAATTTAACAAATAAGTTGGATAGCATAGTAGAAGGAGAATCCATATAAACGCCTTTAAATCTTCAAAGGTTACTTGAGTGCTAGATCTACTTTAGTCTCCATTAATACGACCTCCAAGCTCTATCCCAATGATGATCTATTTCATTCTTCATCCTCTACGGACATCATGCAAATAATGGTTATTGAAATTTCTACTTTAGAAGAACAACTCACAAATTTGACGAAAGCAGTCAAAGGCTTGTCAAAGTGCGTGCAAGATCAAGATGCTAAACTTCTCAATTTAACAAATAAGTTGGATAACATAGTAGAAGGCGAATTCATACAAACACCTTTAAATCTTCAAAGGTTACAAGAGAAATGGGACTCCTCCAAAAATCAAGCAACGATAACTAAGGAGATCTAAGTCTCCGTTGAAGGTCTAATTCCCGTTGAGAAATTGAAGGATTTCATCATGGAGGCTATCAAAGATAAACCTGAGTTGTCGTCCAAATTATCTCTCACATATGCAAAGCGATATATATAAAGAATTGATAACTTGAAGATGCATATTGGTTATCAACCTGCGAAGCTGCAACAATTCGACGGCAAAGGAAATCCGAAACATGTAGCGCACTTTGTTGAAACTAGCAACAATGCTGGAATGTATGGTGATTATCTTGTCAAACAGTTTGTTCTATCTCTCAAAGGTAATGCATTCGATTGGTACACAGATCTCGAACCTGGATCCATTGATAGTTGGGAGCAGTTAGAGCAGGAGTTTCTTAATCATTTCCATAGCACAAGACGCATCGTAAGCATGATCGAACTTAATGAAAAGATGAGCTAGTTATTGACTTCATCGACCGCTGGAGGACCTTAAGCCTCAACTGCAAAGATCGTCTTAGAAAAACTTCTGGCATCGAAATGTGCATTCAAGGAATGCACTTGAGTCTTTGCTATATCTTACAAGGCATAAATCCCAAAACATTTGAAGAACTAGAAACTCGTGCACATGATATGGAATTGAGTATGGCTATAAGTAGATATCAAAGGTTTCTTGGCTTTGAGCCTCATTATGAAATAGAGGAAAAGGATGCTGAGAATGGGGGCAAGTATTCATCTGAAGATGAAATTGAAGAGTCCATGCATATTGCAATGCTCCTTGACGCATGAGCCTAAACTGCATGTCGTAACACTCCTTCATGCACGAGCTGAAACTGCAAGTTATATTGCTCCTTAACGCATGAGTCTAAACTGCAAGTTATAATGCTCCTCAATGCACAAGCTTAAACTGCAAGTTATAATGCCCCTCAACCCACGAGCTTAATTGCAAGTTATCACATGAGTATATATTGTATGTCACAAAGCTCCCCAATTTTTAAATAAATCTTTAAGACGTAAAGCTCTTCAAATTCGAGCAAAGTCTTCAAGTTATAAAGCTCTTCAGACTTGAGAAAAGTGTTCAAGTTGCAAAGCTTTTCAAATTCTAGCAAAGTTTTCAAGTTTTAAAGCTCTTCAAAGTTGAGTAAAGACTTCAAGTTGCAAAGCTTTTTAAATTCGAGCCGAAGTTCAAGACGTAAAGCTCTTCAAATTCTAGCAAAGTTTTCAAGTTTTAAAGCTCTTCAAATTTGAGCAAAGTGCTCAAGTTGCAAAGTTCTTCAAATTCAAGCAAAGACTCAAGTCGAAAGCTCTTCAAAGTCAAGCAAGAGTTCAAGTTGCAAAGCTTTTTAAATTCAAGCCAAACTTTAAGATTTAAATCTTTTCAAATTTGAGAAAAATTTTCAAGTTGTACATCTCTCCAAATTTGAGCAAAAGTTTTCAGGTTGCAAAGCTCTTCAACTTTGAGCTAAATCTTCAAGTCACGAAGCTCTTCAAATTCGAGCAGAACTTCAAGTTGCAAAGCTCTTCAAAATTGAGCAAGTCTTCAAGTCATGAAGCATTTCGAATTGTAAGCTAAATCTTTAAAGTACAACACTCTTGGACGCATGAGCCTAAATTACATGTCATAAAACTCTTCAAATTTAAGCAAAATCTTCAGGTTGCAAAGCTCCTCACAATACGAGCTTAAATTGCAAATCGCTACGCTCCTTGACGCACGAGCCTAAACTACATGTTCCTAACTTCTGGCCCACATGAGTCTAAACTGTATGGCCCAAAAAGTAAAGTCTGCTAGGTTGAAAACCTCGAAAGAGGAGGCCTAGGAAAAAATTAAGACATTAAAAATAATTAAAAAAACTCACCCATTCTGAACTAAGGTACTACTTGATCCTCTTTACGAGATACGTAGGCAACTTAGAGTTTTATTCTAGGTTTAGTCGCATAAGTTCAAAAGATATATATTACCCCAATCGTCGTCCAAATGAAGTATGGTGAAAATAATTCATTCAACCAGCACTTGAAAATCGGGCTGAAGTATCATTCTTCTGTTGAACCTTGCATCGTATATGATTTAGAGGGCGCAAGCCTCTATGGTAAACCAATGTCTTCAATGAGACGATTATAGTCTTTTAAGAGGCTACCAAGTATTTTTCTTGAAGTCTAGGGATTCACTGTGTCTTCATGCTTGCCAAATGTTTAAGTCTGCCGGTCTTCAAATTGGTCTTCAAGTTGAAATATTTAAGCCCTCCATGTCTTCAAGTTGAAGTCTTTAATTCCGTCGGTCTTTAAGTTTACAAATTTGCCAGTCTTAAGTTGAATTAGTTAAGCCCTCCAAGTCTTCAAGTTAGCTAATTTTTCAAGTTGAAGTTTAAAAGTCCACCGCTCATCAGGTTTTTGTCGGTCTTCAAGTTGAAGTCTACAAAGTCCGCCAAGTCTTCAAAGTTTACCAAGTGTTCCAGTCGATGTCGCCAGGTCCACCAAGTCTTCAAAGTTTACCAATATGCATTATGATGTATTTGTCCTTCTATATGTTGCGAGGGATTTTTCCTTCTATATGATGTTGTGGATTTGATCATCTATATGCCATCATGGATTTATCCTTCTATAGGACATAATAGAGCTGCCCGTCAACTTGGCACTCGACGACTTTTCTCTTCTTGACCTACCAAAAAAAAAAGGGAACAAAAAAAGGGCAAAAGAAAATGCACAGAAAGAAGAAGAAATTACCTACGCGCCAATGCTTCCGAGTCCACAAAGCTAGACTCAAATATCTTACAAATACTACAAATTGATGCTCAACAAACGCATGGGTTTATATATATCTTGTAAGGTGGCTATTTAGGGATATATCCCGATGTGGGACAAGCAACTAATTAATCTCCTAATCGAAATGGGTAATGAAAGACATCGACACCATCCTATGACAGAGAAGTGATAACTTTTTATTCTCCGTGCTTTGGTGATCACGTCCTAAAGAGCACTCAAGAAGATAAATACATGTAATCTCTAAGTACTTCAAGCCTAGTCGAATGGAGTGTGGCAAATTCATTCTCCTCACCAGTCTTGAAGTAGGGGTATTCGTAGGCATATAAATTTTATTGGAGTTAAATTTATAAAATAATGTGAACTATATTTTAAATATATTAGTCTAAATAAATATTTTGGGCTAATATAATATAAGTCCAATATTATTAGCTAGCCCATTTAATTGGGCTACAAATGATGAGCCCGTCTCATTAGGTCCAAGATATCATCTTCCTAGAGGCCCAGTTTAGTGCCACATGTCAAATGACGTGGCACGACAAGTCAAACGGAAAAGCCAATAGGATCATGCTGCGTGTCAAAATGACAAGGCATGCCAAGTCAAATTAAAAGGCCAATGAGATTATGCCACATGTGCAAGTGACATGATTTGGCCAATCAAATGCGGCCTTGTCATGCTTCAACCTGATTGGTCGGAAAGAATTTGTTCTTATCATAACTCTTTCCTTCCACAGCTATAAATAGGGGTCTTCATAACCCAGATAAGGGACCAGAAGTTATAATAAGAAGACACAAGGGAGCTCGTGGATCAAAGGCCACAATTCTCTACAAACTACAAGTGTTCAAGCATTCAAGCACTTCAACACAAATTTCAAGTATTCAAGATCAAGAACGAAGTCAAATCAAATACAAGGCGTTCAAGATCAAGGCTACTTGTTCGCGATAAAATTCGTGGCAACAATCAAAGTGTTCGCGACGGATAAATCAAATTCAAACTCAAGATCAAGCTCAAAGGCCCTTGAATTTATATTGAGAAAGAAGAATCAGAGGAATTATAGAGATTGTAATACTCAAACTATTTGAAATAAAACACTAAGATTGTTGCAATATTTTCCGGTCTTGATTTCATTTTCTTGACGCAAATTTATTGTCTGCACAACTTAAATACAACTTTTATACAAATTTTATACAATATGTCTTTTGTATATTTTATATCTGATTTATACATATTAAAAATAAATTTCATACAACTAATTATATATTATACAACTTATTTACAACTTATCTACAACTTTCATACATTATTTTTTACCCAGTTAAATTCAAATATCATACAACTTAAATATAATTTTTATATAAATTTTATACAATATGTTTTTTGTATATAATTTGTATCTAATTGGTATATATTTTGTTTGTGGTGTGTGCTTATTCCTCTTTAAAATTCCAATCAAAACTTACTCTACAATTTTGATACATATCAACAACTTTATGTCAAAAGATAGTATTGATAACTTAAATACAAATTTTATACAACGATTCCTATATTATACAACTATTTTTCAACTTTCATACAACATTTATATATAACTACAAACAAAAATTACATACAATTATAATACAACTTTACTACAATTTCGATGGTGTATTATATGTCATATGTTCTTCTTTTTTTTCTTCTTCTTCGAGTTTCAATTTGAAATTCAGCCAAAATCAAGTCTAATCTTCACCAAAATACCCTCAAAATGGAGATATAAACTCCAAACAATATTCTCAATTGTTTGCAACAACATCCAATCCAAACAAATAATGGTTTTTGAAAACCCAAATTCGATTTCAAAGCTTCAAAGCTTTTTAATAGATGTCAATAGCGGAGAGTTAAATACCTTCAAAATTTATTGATTGACAATTTCAATTGTGCAACATGAAAAGGAATTGCTAAGTTAAAATGATTGAAATCCATTGATGAATTCCATTAAAACTCTATACAATCAGAAAGCATAAAAAAAATAGAGAACATCAAATGAAGAAAAATTAGGGGAAAAAACAGAGAGTAGAGAGACGAAAAGAGAGAGAGACAGAGAGACAGAGAGAGAGAGACGGCGAGAGAGAGTGGACGAGTATAAAGGGATACGGAAATAACTGATATTCCTTATTCAATTCCTAACTTAAAGGGATACTCATTTAAAATTTATTTGTAATATAATTGATAAATTATATATCACTATATAATTAAATTGAAACTTAAATAGAAAGGGTAATAAGATTTCAACTAATGTACACGAAGGTAAAAATCTCAAATATATATTGTTACTGGGTCAAAAGCTCTCTCTTAATTAGTAATTTGTTTCATTTGTTTTCTTATGTAGATAAAAAATTATAGTTTGTGCAGATAGTTAGCCTGTATTTTGGGCGTTAAATGTATATTATAGAATGCTCCCTTTGTAAACTTTCATTTTGTGAATAAATTATAGATATATGAAAAATCATTACCAATAAGATGTAAGGGAGTAATGCTACGCTATTATAGGCTTATATTTGCATAAGTATTTTTAACATAAATTTTATAATTGTATAATGCACGTGTCCAGAAATTAATAGTATGTATGTGTGTGTGTGAAAAGGGTCAGTTTGTCCTTACACTATGCGAAATGGTCGATATTTATGGTCCGTTAATAGTTGGGGTCAACTATGCCCAGTTGTTATAAAATTAGCATAAATATACCCTTATTAATTAACTAAAGTGGACACCCAACTATGGAAAAGCCACCTTAAGGATGAGTTAGGTTAGTCAATCTGGCCCGAGACGTGTTCGTTGATAAAACCGCCGTAAGAATTCCTACTTTTCAATAGAGCGGAGGCGAACTGATCAACGAGAAAGAGGCCTTACTCACTACAAAATAATAAACCATAAGATCAAACTGCACTCATGTCTCTCCCGCATCAAGTTGACCGCCCCTCCACGTAGTGGTTCTATCAATCATGTACGTAGGTAGAACCCTCCATTTTGATTGGCATATCATGAAAAAAGAAAGTCATTTGCACCAGGCGCACTGTGCTTTCCCTTGCCCAGATATTAATCAATTATTTGTAGGTTGGAGAGGAAATTCATTGCCTTTGAGGAAAGCATTTATAATAGGTAGAAAAGAAGGATAGGGTGCAAAGGTTTCTTTGAGCGAACCTGTAAGCGATATGCTAGCTCTGCCCCTGGTTGGGACTGGTGTGCTAAGTGTAAAGAGGGAGAAGAAAATAGAAATATTTATTTTTAAATATTTGCTCGTGCTAATAGAGATTGATTAATATGTAACAATTGACTACGGATAATTAATAGGAATATATTTGTACCACTTTTATAACGACAAGAGCATAATTAACCTCAAGTATTAACAAAAGATAAATATAGACAATTTCGTATAATATAAAGACAAAAATAGTTGTTTTCCTTATATAAATTCAAAATAAATTATTTTTCCAGAAAAAACATCAGATAGGACTCTAAAAAATTACTAGTATGTGTGTGCTTTTTTTTCAAAAAAGATGAGATAATTATTATGTTTTGATATAGGACACGTGTTAGGCTAATAGGTATCCACGTAGGACAAGAGTTTCAGGCACAAGAGAAATCATGAATTTAGAACCATTCATTAGTGATCTTGTCACTATGAACAGACTTCTTCACCTGCCCCAACAAAGACAAATTTATTTTTTTCCTTATTTTTATTTTTTTATACAGTGAAAGGGTCAAAGAATAGAAGCTAAGAAGAATTTTTAAAAATATAAATAAATAAATAAATAACTCCCAAATAATATAACAACAAGAATTGAAATATTCTGAAACTTGATTCTTGACAACTTATAGTTCATTTATCAAGTTCCCTATTTATGAGTTCTTAAAAACTTTTTTTCTTATAAAAAAACTACTCTATCTGTTAAGATAGTTTGACTCGACACAAAAGTTAAAAAAATAAAAAAATATTTTTAAAATTTATGGTATTAAAAATTTAAAGGGTAAAAGCTTTGTGGTGCTATGACATTTTGCTTTTTTTTTTTACGACAAGTTTTAAATCTTAATGCAGGTAAGGAAACATCGTTTTTCAATTATTACTTGCGGGTCGGAGCGTAGACAAGCGAGCAGAGCCAAGGAAAGAGGGAAGCCCGTCATAGAGCAATCGACTAGAAGTAGAAGACTGCTGGCCTGAGAGAACGCGGCCTCTCTCGGGAAAGATGGCCCAATTTCTCTTCTTTCTTTTTGATTTCAGCTTTTTTTTTCTTTTTTCAGGGGTCCAGAAGGCCAAAAGGTAGGGAGAAGGAAGCCAAACCTCTAATTTATAAAAACTTCTCATTAAGAATAAAGAGAATAAAATAAAGAGTTTAAGATTTAATTATTAATAATTGTAAAAATATATAATTTTTTTCGGAACGGACTAATAAGAAAATTGTGTCGTCTAAAGTGAAGGGAGTATATTTTTTGTTTAGTTCTTGGTTGTTACTTATAATGTAACCAGGGGCGGATCCACGTTCAGTTCATCGGGTGGTGAAGCACCCATTAACCCTGACGCAAACTCTGTATAATTATATAGAAAATATAAGGAATATTGTTATAAATAACTATGATGCACCCATTAAACAAAAAGTCTTGTGGGTGCTTTGATTAAGAGGTGAGAATAGATTGCACAAATATGAATAAGAGATCGATTCTTGCCTGAACCAATTTTTTTATATGGCCCGAGAGTGGGCACCCACAACCTTAAAATCTTGGATCCGACACTGAATGTAACCCCAAAAAAGAAGAAAGAGGAAATATGATTCGAAGTATGTGAAGGAAAAAAACAGAAGAGAATCCGCAAGACTAACAGTCAACCACAATTTACAAAATCATAGGGAAATCACAACTGAAAAACCAAACCCCACAAGGATAACTTTTCCTTTATTTTTCTTTGAGAAAGAAATTTGAGGAAGAAAAAAAAAATGGCACAATGTCAATGGCAACCAAACTTTCACAGAATTTCTATCAAGAAAGATCTTTCTTGGAAATGCAGACCATCTAACACAGTTTCCATTAACAAAATCAGAGGTTTACAATGTTGCAGTAATTCATCATTTCCAGTGTCATCAACGACAAGGGAAGAAGAGGGACTGAAGCTTAATGTGGATGTTGGAAAAAAGAGAGGAGATTATGAGGTTGATTGTTTTGTGAATGAGAATGGATGGTTAGTGAGAAGAATGATTGAGACTGAAGAAGAGATGAAGAAAGTTGCTGCAGTTCAAGCTGAAGCCTTTCATGAACCTGTTTTCATATTCAATGATGTTTTCCTTGAATTCTTTCAGGTTCTAATTGCCAGAACACAAAAAACATATTTTCTTTTAATCTTTTACTATATGAATTAGATTGGAAAAATTAGAGTTCTGGTAAAAAGACTTTCTTGTTGGTGATGTGAAGGATAATCTCAATATACAAAGGTCAAGTTTGGGTTTGGGGCATGGAGCCTCGGGTTTCGTGTCCGGGTTTGGGCTAGCAATAAACACTAGCACTAGCAACTAGCCTTAGTATTTGGACATGCACTAGCATCTAGCCTAGCACTAGAGCAAGTACTAGAGCAAGCACTAGCACGAGTACTAGTGCTAGTTGCTTGTGCTCGTGATCGTGCTAGTGCTCTTGCTAGTATTAGCCCTAGCACTAGCATCAGAACTAGCAACTAGCCCTAGCACTACTACTAGCAAGAGCAATAGCATGATCACGAGCAATAACACTAGCTCAAGCAACTAGCCGTAGCACTAGCACGAGCACTAGCACTAGCACTAGCACTAGCACTAGCACGAGCACGAGCTCTAGCACTAGCACTAGCATGAGCATGAGCACCACCACTAGCAACTAGCCCTAGCACTACTACTAGCAAGAGCACTAGCATGATCACGAGCACTAACACTAGCCGTAGCACTAGCACGATCACGAGTACTAGCCCTAGCACTAGCATGAGAACTAGCAACTAGCCCCAGCACTAGCAAAAGAACTAGCATGATTACGAGCAACTAGTACTAGCATTAGCAAGGTGGTTTGGCCGAGCTAATTTTGAGAAAAACAGCTTTTTTCGTTGTTCAATTTATATTTTCCTCCAAATTACTGCATTTTTTTTTTTTAATCTTTTGTAATATGAATCAGATGGAGAAAATAGAGTTCTGGATTGAAAAGACTTCTCTGTTGGTGAAGTTCTGTTAGTATGAATTTGGCAGCATTTGCTATCTGTTAGTAGTATTGTGTAATCCCAGCATTCTAGCAATGAATTGCTTCATCCCATAGTATGCTTCGTGTATTTTATCTCCATTTTAATAAAACAAGAATTATGATTATGTAGGCTGAAGTACTTTCTGCACTTCTTTACAGACAAAGGAATTCACCACCTGACAGGTAAACATATTAAACATATCTGTTTTCCCCTTATTGTTAAGAATATTATTATCATTTACTACTTTTAGACATATTATAACATGACCTCATTCTCTGCTAAGAAAATGTTCATATCACATAAATTCTTTATTCGTCTTGATGTAGTAATATCTTTTATGTACAGAACAAGGATATTGGGACTTCAGATGTAAGTATAATTCAAACTAAACTAGAATCTTAGTTTACAGTAAAGCATTCATACAATCATACTGATCAATTAGGTTCTTAACCCTCCACTCAATTCAAGAATTCGAGAATGAACATGTGCCCCGTTTTTATCTAAATAGAGGAAGGTGACACCCCCTTAATTTTCTGTGGAATGAAATGGGATAATGGCGGATTATGAGTTAAATATGGAGATGGATAAGTTCCTTTGTTACTAATGAAGTAAAATCAAGCTCATCAGTTTATTATCCATGTATGTAGTAGGTTCACAAGTATAGGCTGCTATTTATAGTTCAGATATCCTACATAACACCCCTCGGGGTGCAGCACTTTCCTGGACCTGCGTGAATGCCTTTTTTATATCCAATTCTTGAAATTGAGATTGCCTATGAAAGAAAGATAAACAAAATTCAGTATTTTTATGAAATTTCATGTAGACAGCCAAGCTTGATAACCAAAAGTTACAACTATTCCAACTAGATAAATGTCATTCTTGTTTGTACTAAACTGAAAATATTAATTAAGAAATTCTTGACTAAACAGGTATGCATGTTTAGTTGCGGAGCCCTCAGGTGACAGTCCTCAAGATATTGTTGGGGTCGTCGATGCTACAGCATTTAGAGATAACGATGTTCTTCAGTACCTTCCTGGAGCAGCAGAATATATCTATATTTCTGGGATAGCTGTATTGAATAAATTCAGGTCCATGATTTAATACTTTAGATTGATGCTTCCTTTGATATGGCACAAATTAAAATGTTTTTTGTTAGATTCTTAATGTTCATTATCTTGAGTTGTTACAAATGTCTTAAAATTAAGGTCAAGGAAACATCTTAAACAGATGTTGCAAAAATAACTATCATTATTAGAGGTTCGAATCACTTTATTATGTGATTAACTCTCTTTACTGCTACTTCATAATATACAACATAAAACCTTTTACTATATTATCAACCAACTTTCAGCTATTGATGCTTAGGGTAGGCTGCTGGCTGAATGCTTCATCACCGGGCTGCCGTTTTTTCTTTAACTTTCAACCAAACATTAGCAAGATGATGTTGTTCTTTCATAGAACATTATTAGATATGCAGCAAATATAGATAGTGATCCTTTGTTATTTTGAACATACAGATGAGCCTTTTTTCTGTCAAATGGAATTTGATTTGAGGCACTAAAAGTGTTTTGTATCAATTGCAGGAGGCAGAAAGTTGCAACTGCTTTGCTTAAGGCTTGTGATGTGCTTGCAAGATTTTGGGGTTTCCATTATCTCGCCCTAAGGGCATATGAGGATGATTTTGGTGCTCGACAATTGTATACAAACGCGGGGTACAGGTTAGTTTCAAGTGATCCGCGATGGACAACTACGTGGATTGGTCGAAGAAGGCGAGTTCTGATGGTTAAACAGGTGTTACATGAATCAACTACTAACATTCATTGAAACAAAGACATTGCTTCAAGTCTTTTGACAGTCACTCAAAGTACCTATGAATTGAAAAAGTAGAATTCTGTAAATATAATATAGTTGTACAAAACTGTTTTGATTGGTCTTCAGGAAAGAGTACTGTTTCTTGAATCTTGTTAATATTTCCTTTTATTTTTTCAGAGTTAGCTAGCTGACTGCTGCTGTTCTATCTTCATATGAAATACCTTAACCAGATTTGGTTGTCTTTTCTTAAGTCTCATAAAAGTGTGCAAAAGACAAAAAGTGAAAATCTTTGTCTCTTAAGGAGACTTATCCTTGGCAAAGCTCAATCTCCCCAAGTCAATTTATTTCGCATGGTAGATCCGCCCCTGACATCATGACCATTTGACAAATGCTTTTACACGTAAAAGATCTGTCTTTTACGCATAAGAGATCTAGAAAGGACATTTTATTAAATTCAAAATTGTAAAATAACACTCCTGCACCTAGGCCGAGTATTCCTTTGTACATAGATAAAATACGACAACAACAACAACATACTCAGTATTATCTTACACCATGGGGTCTGGGGAGGGTAGTGTGTACGCAAACCTACCCCTACCTTGTGAGGATAGAGAGGTTATTTCCAATAGACCCTCAGCTCAGGAACATAGATAAAACACAATAGACATAAAAATATACATGCTTGACGGAGATATAATGAAGGATGAAATCAAAGTAAAGAGTTAACATTTGAGAGTTGAATATCATAAGCCTCAATTATCTAGAGAAAGCACAATTAGCATTGCTTAAATGCGAACATTCATACATGTCGAATGAAGGAAATATTGGTATGCGAACAAAATACCACATCGGTAGCTGAAAAAATTGGGAGCTAGTGTAGAGATCTCTTAATAGCATGAGTCCACAAAAATATTATATCTAACTTAATAATAAACTTAAATTTTGAAAAATAAATAAATAACAATCACATTATCATATTGATGGTATGACCGGCGAGAAAGAATTTAATGACGTTTCGGGATAAAAAGATCAAATTTTTCATTTTGGGATTGTAAGTAACCATATTGTTAGGATCGATTCACTCAAACACTCTGAACTGATGAAGAAGATGAAGAAATCTTGAAGAGAGAAAAATTGAGAGAGAGAAAGTGAGAGACTTATTCGTGGTAACACCCCGTTAGAGTAAACTTCCACGGCGGCGGGCTATATATATTAATAATTTAGGGTATTTACAATTACAGAGAGTAAAAGGATAATAAACAGTACAGCCTAAAAAATGGGTCGGGGCGCTTCCCCGAACCCCGCCCTTAATATATGACAGTACATCACATATTAATCAAGCTCCACACCTAACACATATCTCTTCCACCTCCACCTTTCTCCTCCTTAATAACCAATCATCGATAATATTAGGTGTTTTTTCTCGTGACTTTAGAGGTATTATTTATCAGAAAATAAAAGGAAGTAACCAACATTATATTAATTAACGTTGATTTCCATGTGAAAATTAAATCTCCTTAAATCCAAATCAAATGTTAAATAAACATATGTTTGATTCTTACCACTTTCCCCAAAATAAGTACTTTTGACTTGGCTAATTTTAGGAATACCAAAACTGTAGTTGCATAGATAGAATCAACTAAGGATAAAGGCGTAGTTTTCAAATGTGACTTATAAATCGCATTTGCGAATACGACTTATAAAACCAAATTGTAAATTTCTAATTTATAAATCGAAATTTCAAATGCTTATAAATCATAAGACAAATTCGACTTATCAATCGCAAATACAAATGCGACTTATAAGTAGAAATAGAGAAAGAAATAACTAGAAAAGTTATTAGAATCCTCCTCTTCTATATCAATAATTATCAAAAGACTTATAAATTGCGAATAGTAAATGCAACTTAGAAATAGCTAATATCAATGCTAATAGGATGTTACTGGATCTTTAGAAACCGATTATTAGGTTTCTTTCAATAAAATCGTAGGTTTTTATATAAATTTATAATCGTACCGAATAATAGGGTTGGTTTTAATTTTATAGAAATAAATTAAAAAAATATCGGCTCGTACCGAATAAATTTATATATGAAACATATCTTTTATATATTAAGTTTAAAACTAACAAAGCATTATCTTTTTTTTCCTTTGGGCATTGAAATTATGGAAATGGCTAAAAGTGACCAAGTAATTAACACCCAAAAGTCTCAACTTTTAAATCTATTCTGCTACTCTTATTGAAACTAAATCAGTTATAATATCTTGAGTAGTAAGCCACAAGGTATTGAATATCTTCCCTCTCGTTCGATTTAGCTTTCTCTTGTTGGATGCTAATCTTCTAATAAACTCTATTCTTATCTTTCCACTCGTGTGACGTATATTTCTCTTAATTTTGCTTAATTTATTTATGCTACCATAGAATAGTGGAACGAATTATTATGGACATCTTGATTCATCACTTCTTTAAATAGTAAAAGCATCTAGAGTCTTTTTGCCAAAGTCCTATCTAACTTCAACTTGCAATTGTTACATGACGTTTAAAAAAAAATATTGAGAAATTAATTAAATCGTACCGATATCAAAGAGAAACTGAGATGATTGGAATCGTTCCTAAAAGTATAATTTTGGTTATGATATAAATAGATATGGTATAAATTTTATAAAATAATCGATCGAGCCGAATCATTGACTCCCTAAATTATAAATAGCAAATATCAAAAACGACTTATAAATAGCAAATATTGTGACTTATAGATTATTACATATAACAAATGAAATGCGAGTTATAAATCGAAAATAAATCAATTCCGTTAGAGCTTCGTCCAGTAAAACCGATATATAGTTTCGGACCCTCGACCCCTACCACATTGACCCTACATAATAAATCTTTTCAAGAATATATATATATATATATATATATATATATATATATATAT
>MCJB01002492.1:253510-264964 GCA_002018475.1 Nicotiana obtusifolia | reverse complement strand
ATCTATTCCATGACCGGAACAGGTGATATATATTTATATATCTCACCTGTTCCGGTCATGGAATAGATGAAATAAATCAACAAATGAATTTTTGTTCAAGAATGAAATCTTATTGGAACTGTTCATATCCGGTTCATCCTACGGAACCATATCACATCCCGGATTTGATGAAATAGGATGAATTGAGACGATACTTTTTAAATACATAATTATCTTGAATATATTAACCATTTCTTTATTTTTCGATGGAAGGGACAAAAGAAAGATCTTGCTGTTTCTTCAACAATTTCTAATCTCTAGTGGACCTCTCAGTAGGATTCGAACCTAGATGAAGTTCTAACCATCTATCAGAGAAAAAAGAACGAACTAATCTTGTAGGATTCCCAAGAAATTCTTCGATTTCTTCCGGAAACAGATGATTAATCATTTGCTTCTCAAGTTTCGTGAATATATATATATATATATAATATCCAGAAAGGCATTTCGGGAATCGGCCTGATTCTATCTCTTTTCGTTCCGTTTGAAGAAAGGAAGGATCCCAAAGAATCGATCTTTCTTTTNATATATATATATATATATATATATATATATATATATATATATATATATTGAAAGCGGTTGTATAGTGTCATTTTAATATAAATATTATCTATATTTGATTCATTTTTAAAAAGTTAATTGTCCAACCTATTTTTTAGTGGATAACATGGATGAATATTTAATTTTTTTTTATAATCCATTTGTCACGCCATGAATATTTAACATGGATGGTACTTAGTTTTTTTTTTTTAAATCCATTTTGCCACCCCCACTAGTTCCCTGTTTATCATCAATTCTTCAAACTTTTTCTTTTAAAGAATTGTTTTTTAAAATCAGTCCAGCACAATTTTTAAAAGCATATGGAAATCTCAACTGAAAAACTGAACCCCACAATTCAAGTGAGAAATCTCTACCCAAATATGAAGTAAGTGATGAGAAATCACTAAGAGGGAAAAAATGGCGCAAATTCAGCGCCAAGAAAACTTTCACAGTATTTTCAAGAAAGATCTTTCTTTGAAATGCAAAATCCTACAACCATCTAATGTACTTTACATTAACAGAAGAAGAGGATTTACATTACAATGTAGTTCATCATTTCCAGTGTCATTAACAAGGAGGGAAGAAGAAGTGGGATTGAAGCATAATGTGGAAGTTGGAAATGTTGGAAAAGAAAGAGGAGATTATGAAGTTGAGTGTTTTGCGAATGAGAATGGTTGGAAAGTGAGAAGAATAATTGAGATTAAAGAAGAGATGAGGAAAGTTGCTGCAATTCAAGCTGAAGCTTTTCATAAACCTGCTTTCTTTGACTTCTTTAAGGTTCTTTCCAAAACCCCATAATAATTCTCTTCTTGATATTTCTTTTTCTTGATTCTCTGTTTTGTGGTAGTTTTCTGTATCATTTTCTAGTTATCGATTTTGCTTGGGAATGAATACGGTTGCATAACGCAGAAAGAAATGTTAGAATATATGCTGGTTGTGTCCGGTCGTGGCATATAGTTTACGGGTTCGAGCCGTGGAGGTAGTCACTAATACTTGCATTAGGTAGGCTATTTACATCATATATCCCTTGGGGTACAGCCCTTCCCGGATCCTGCGTGAATGCGGGATGCCGTGTGCACCAGGCTGCCTTTTTTTAAAAAAAAAATCTCAAACAGTATGTTATGTGTTCTCTAACCTAACCGAGGGTCTTTCGGAAACAGTTTTTCTGCACTTCCAGGGTTTGGGGTAAGGCTGCGTACATCTTATGCTCCCCAGATCCTACTTGTTGGGAAACTACTGGATTTTTTGTTGTTGTTGTTGTGTTGTTGTAGTATGTTATAGGTAGTTTTGGTAATCTGCATTTGCTATTTGCGAAATATACTATCTAGGATTTAAGCTTCATGGATGTATCATGTTTTCATTCTTACTTTGAAACTTTGAATAGATTGGATTTTTGAAATTATGGTTTAAGATTCATATATTTGTTGAAATTTTACAAATATTATGGTATATGCATCAGTGACATTTATCAAATGAGAATTATGATTATTATGCAGGCTAAACTACTCTCAGGACTTGTTAACAGACTAAGGAATTCCTCACCAGACAGGTAAACATGAAACATGTGAATGAGAGACATGAATTTTTCTTTTCTTTTCCTTTCTGTTTTAATTTCCCTTATTGTTAAGAAAATATAAATGTATTACTATGATTCTAACTAGATCAAACAGGTATGCATGTTTAGTTGCAGAGCACAATTCTGATGTGGAACAAGATATTGTAGGAGTTGTTAATGCTACAGTTTTAAGAGATAAAGATGTTCTTCACTACTTTCCTGGAGCTAAGGAATATCTCTACATTTCTGAAATAGCTGTACTGAACCAATTCAGGTCCAACATTCAATACTTTCTCCTCCAATTACTAAATGAAAGTCTTTCATACAACAGTATTTGTCACATAAGAATGGTAGTTGATATATTGCAGGAGGCAGAAAGTTGCAACTGCTTTGCTTAAGGCCTGTGATGTGCTTGCAAGATTTTGGGGTTTTGAATATCTCGCGCTAAGGGCATATGAGGATGATTTTGGTGCTCGACGATTGTATATAAATGCAGGTTACATAGTAGTTTCAAGTGATCCTCTATGGAATTCTACGTTGATTGGTCGAAGAAGACGAGTTCTTATGGTTAAACAGGTCTCACATGAATCAACTAACATTCATTGAAACAAACACTTTGCTTCAAGTCTTTTGACAGTTGCATATCAAATTGGTCATTCAAAATACCTGATGATGCTGAGTTGAAAATTAGAATTCTGTAAATTGATAAATAGTTGAACAAAATTGTTTCAATTGATCTTCAGGAAAGAGTTAAGTGTTTCCTGAATCTTGTGAATATTTCCTTTTTCCTTCAGAGTTACCTATGTTACTGCTCTGCTGTTCTGAAGTCTTTGCCTCTTAAGCAGACTTATTCTTAGCAAAGTTCAATCTGCATAAGTCAATCTGTTCCTTTGTGTTCAGTCCATTACATTATTTTGACACAACTTTTTCTAATTCTGATCTTAGCAGAAAAGGTAAGATGAGATATAACCTTCCTTAAGGAATAAGAAAGAAGTTTCTATATACGGAAGGAAGCTTTGGTGCTTCTTGAGCAGTATTTTAAGTATCTTCACAGATTATATCAGCAATTGGGATGATAGCTATTTTCATAGTCCAAGTAAAACTGGAAATTTTTCGGTTGCATTTCTGTGAAACTCACTAAAATATCATACAGCTCTTCCCCGACACCATGGTTATTAAAAAAAAAACAATAAAATAAGATCGTACAGCTCTTCAAGCAGTTTTCTCGCTAATTTCAAGGGATCATGGGAAATTAGATATGATCCACACACTCTGCACACATAAATCATTCCCCTGAAGTTTGCATTCCTCCATATATCACTAAATTTTACCATCCCAAAATATCAATTTACTTGAAAAACTTTCATTTCCACTTTCCTTACTGAAAAATCATTGGCAAATGTCATTTCAAGAAACTTTAACATCTTTTGTATGGTATCGAAGTATCCAATCCTCGTTCTACCATCATTAGCTTTATTATCTCTACATCCTCTAGCAGACCAGTATTCTTATAAATCTTCATCAAAAGCTCAAAATTATGCTCATTATCTGGCTCCAACTCGAACAGATGTTCCGCAGCTATCTCTCCTATTTTAACATTGCTATGTCTGTAGCAAGCATATAACAGTGCACCCCAAATGGTTGGTCCAGCTTCAAATTCCATTCTCTTTATGACAAAATCAAAAGCTTTGTCTATCAATCCTATCCTTCCATATAGATTCACCATACAACCATAATGTTCCATCCTTGGACTAATATCATAACTCTCTTTCATAATTCTAAACAACCGCTCCCCATCCTCTAGTTTCCTTAAATGAGCGCATGTCGACAGCAATGACACAAATGTGACACCATCTGGCGTGGCACCAAATTTCACCATCTTCTCAAAGTACGATAAAGCCTCAGGGTGCTTAGAGTGAGCTGAAATGACCGAATTCCATGATATCACATCTCGTTCGTGCATATGTTCAAACAACCATCTCACTTGCTTCAACTTTTTTTGGTCCGCATAGAAGTCAACCAAAGAGTTAACAATAGACAATTCTTGATTTGTCCCTCGACGAAGAACCCATCCATGAATTTGTTTACCAATTGAGAAAGGTAATCTGGCCACAAGTAATGCTGATATAGAGACAGAGTCAGGTACTATTCCATCACGTATCATAAGACGAAACAAGTTGAACGCCTCACTAATAAGCTCATGCCTAATGTATCCGATGAGCATTGAATTCCAAGAAACCAAATCCTTTGTCCCAATTTGATCAAAGAGTTTCCGAGCCTTAACGATATCACCACATTTGGCGTACATATCAACAAGCGCGTTTAAAATAAACCCATTACTTTCCAACCCACGACGAATCACATGCCGATGAACTTCCTCTCCTACATGAATCAACCCAACTCCTCCACATGCCTTCAACACACGCGGGAAAGTATAACAATCAGGCTCCACACCCTCCTCCACCATCTGAAAATAAATTGCCAGCGCATCTTCACACAAGCCATTCTCAGCATAGCCAGATATAATCGAATTCCAAGGAAATGCTGAGGCATTTCTCTTTGGCATTTTATCAAACAGTTCGTGTGCCTTCCGGGTTTGTCCGCTGCTGGCATAAAGTCTTATCAGTTTGGATGAAATGCCAACGTTTTTACGTAAAAGTTTCTCCGGGATGAGCCTATGAACACGGATACCATGATCAATAGCCTGTAAATTAAAGCATGTTTCTAAAAGGGAAGCGAAGATTTGTGGGTCGTTAACCTCAGTGCCATTATTTACTGTAGACTCTAATTTAGTGATGACAGTTTCAAGAGCTTCATGTTTGGTTTTGGGAGGGCTTCTTTGATTGAAAACCAGCTGGTTTTGGCGTGATTTTGGAAGACTGATGTGGGTTTTACGGTTTACCCAAGTATGCTTTGGATTTTGCAGTTTCCTAATTTTTGTGTTTTCGTTTGTAAAAGAGAAAGTTGGGTATGCTGATTTTGCACAGGGATAGGGCGATCTGAAATTAATGCTAATGCAAATGTTTTGCTGCAATGGCAGAGCCATTATCTCCTCCATCTACAATGTCTGTCTGTTCAAGTGAACTAATGAAGAATCTTCACCTCTTTAAATTTGCTTGTAAACGTCTATCTAAAATCATTTTCAGGCCAAGAAATAAAAGCCCATTGAAAAAGAGTCATATGCCCTCAATGTGGATGTGAGAGGACTCCATGTGTCCTCGTTTTGCACATTGTCATTATACATGCCAGTGTCTGCACACGTGATTGCATGTGTATGTCGAGTTATGTCGTATACGGTTTATTGAATTTGGAGTTTAGACATGGTTCCTTCTTGCTAATTATGTATTTGTGGTACTGCATGTGTATGTCGAGTCATGTCGTATACGGTTTATTGAATTTGGAGTTTAGACATGATTCCTTCTTGCTAACTATGTATTTGTGGTACTATATGTGTATGTCAAGTCATGTCCTATACGGATTATTGATTTTGAAGTTTAGACATATTGCCTTCTTGCTAATTATGTATTTGTGGTACTGCATGTGTATGTCGAGTCATGTCCTATACGGATTATTGATTTTGAAGTTTAGACATAGTACCTTCTTGCTGGTTATGTATTTATGGTACTACATGTGTATGTCGAGCCATATCGTATACGGTTTATTGAATCTGGAATTTAGACATGATTCCTTCTTGCTAGCTATGTATTTGTAGTGGCTAAGCTTAATTAAAGCATTGAAGTCAATAATATATCCATGTCGGAGGGTAGAGTTCGTTTTTATATCTTCTTTAATTATTTTTCCATGACAGTTATTTGGATTTTTTTTAATTTTTTTAATTTTTTTTTTTTGTACAAACAGGTATTTTTCTTCACTTCTTTTTTCAGTTTCTCTTGTTCTTAGAACTCCAAAGGTTACTCTAAGTCGTATTTCAAGCGGATTGATTGTTTTGTCGTGTCAACTGACTATGAGCCAATAAAAAGTTCAATGATTTAACAATTTGGCTCCTATCTGTTTTACTTAATGAACATTTAAATTCGAATTATTCAGATCATAGTCATTCAAATATTTCTAAAGATTCTCTATAATAGAAAGAAATTATGTCTTGTTATATCATTAAATTAATTTTTAAATCTAAAAATTCAAATTCAAAAGTTCAATTACCAAAATATTATTTTACTTTCAAGCGGAGGCGGACTTACCCTTTGACTAAAAGATATATGTATATATGTGTATATCTCTTAAATAACAAGTATATATTTTTTGATTGGTACCTGCTGTATATTTATATATATATATATATATATATATTTGGTACCCTAAGCCTCATAGCTACATTGGTTGACTTGGAGGACACAACGTAGACTTTTAATGCATTGATTGGGTTCGATTCTTGCTCTAGTATTTGCTCAAATTTTTATTCAACAGTAAAACCCTTATTATTTATAAATTTTGGATCCGCTTCTAATTTCAAGCCTGTCAAACCTTCTTTCAAAAACAAGTTATAATTTTTGTACCAACTTACTACTGTACAAAAAAAGAATCTCACCTACTAGCTACTTCCTCCCTACCATCTTACGTGAAGTGTTTGGCTTAGTATGAAGTTTAAGAAATTAAAGAAACTTTTGATATATAAGCTAAATATTTATAAAACATCAAAATTAATTTTTAAAACAAGTGATGGAGACTTCCAAATGTCTTTCCTTTTTTCTCTCTTTATAAAGGAATTATTCTCTCCGTTCCAGTTTATGTGAATCTATTTTCTTTTTGGTTAGTTTAAAATAGAATTATTCATTTTTAAATTTGAATATAATCTAACTTAAACTTTTAGTTATACCCTCACAGAAAAGTTTTTATAGTCACACAAATACTCTAATATGTTTAATACCATAAATTTCAAAAAAATTACAGCTACATAAATTTTATGATTTGTTTTGGATCACCAGTGTTGAAAGTGTTGATGTCTTTCTTAAACTTCATGTAAAGTTTCAAATAAATTGGAACGGGGGGAATAACTTTTATATCAATTAGGTTTCAACAAGTTATATCATTATCGATAAATTGAGGATGTTAAGAGTAGAAAATTTCTAAAATAAAAAATATTATATATTTTTTGGGACAGATTAAAAAGAAATATTTATACTATATTAAAAGCACGAAGGTCCTTAGCGAAATATCTTTCAATTTTTTTTATTTTTTTTTAAATAGAATTCACTTTGAACGAAATAGTCATTTACTTATTTTTTAATATTTAACACTTTGAAATCAACTAAAACTTTATTCATTATTATTTTCCTTATTTGATTTGTCACTTAAGAAGTCCAAACAATTAGGACACTTAAATCAAGTAAGATTTACTTTCTATAAATTATTTACCTTTTAAATTAATGAGCTTTATTTCACAATAATTCTGAATTGAGAATGTATTGCTTCTCTATAAGTATTTGTTTTTTTCTTTTTTTAAATTTGTTAGAGGTAAAACGGTTGTTTATAATTTTAGATATCAAAACTAATTTCTTAATTATTCGATGAATTTGAACTAATTAATACATAGGAGTTAGAACTAATTAATACATATGATTATTTCTTTCCAGTACTTCATTTCCCAAAACAAGAGATTACAACTTAGTACTACTTATTCTATTCTTTTTTGATGTATTTCTTGTGTTTGAGTTTCTTACTATAACATTTAGGAGTTTTAAATCAACTAAATACTGTAGATTAAATCTTCCTATTTGAAATATTCAAAAATTTCTAATATAAATCTTTTGTATAAATTTTTTCCTTATTTGAATAATGTAAAATAGTAATTTTTACAAAATATAATAAAACCAGAATAGGCGAAGTCCACAGAGAATAAGTAAGAACTAATTGTAACTAAAATCGATATATCAGTTAGCATTATTTCCATATTCAAAGATATGTAGGTTTTTGACTCTAGGTTCGTAAATATATTGTTTAAATTTCTTTTTTAATTTTATTATCTTTAGTGTCAACATTTTAAAGCTCATGTAATATTATTTAACAACCAAAAATACAAAAGAGAATTTGCATTTTCTAAAAGAAAATAAAAACTCTTATATGTGAAGGAATTAAACAATAAAACTCTTTCTGCATTTTAAACATGATTTTAGGTCTAAAGAAAGTAAATATGCTTTTCTTAAAATAAATATAATATGTGGGTTACACACGCAACACACGTACGCTAAAACTAGTTAATATAAAATAGAACGGGGAGTAGGACTAATATAATTCTTAAATTTCATTAACAAATTCAATAAATATGCACTTAACATGAGTTATGTAGTTTGCAGAGGTCAGTATGTCTGGCGTTTCCTCGCGTAAAGGATTACTTTTGTGTCGGCTCTCTCGTTAGGTAATTACCGAGGCAAAACCAGCTCTCTCGGAAGTCAGTTTCCTTGCCATTTTAGTGGGACTAGTCTAAAAAACTTTCACTTACTCGGTTTTTTTGCGGGAAGGCCTTTCTAGAATTACGTTTAACGTCCCTTTATGAATTGTATGCAGACCTTACTCACGTACTGTAGTGCTAGAGAGACTATTTCCGATAAATCCTCGACATAGCGAAAAAATATTTTGCAACAGATTGAACAAGAAAACAATAATAAGAAGTCCTATTGAAAATACTGAAGATAAAATCTTAACAACAGATTCTCCTTGTTCGGCAGAGCAAAACTGAAAGCCTACGAGATATACAAAGGGCGCATTCGAATGATTCCACCACTCCTGCGCACGTTAGCAAAAGGCTCCATTATCCTTATTGGTGGATCCATCACTATCTCTGCACTCACCACTTCAATCCTTCGCCGTAAAGCGTTAATTAACAAGGTAAATTATACTGAACTTTCGCCATCTAGGGTGCAGCATTCGGGCTGCTTCGCCTAGCAGCACGACGCTTGTATTGTTCTCCCACAACCCCGTGGGCTGCTTTGCCTAGCAGCACGAGCTTGTATTATTCTCCCACAACCCCGTGGGCTGCTTCGCCTAGCAGCACGAGCTTGTATTGTTCTTCCACAACCCCGTTTTCACAGTTCAGGTTAATTATACTGGACTTTCGCCATCTAGGGTGCAGCATTCGGGCTGTTTCGCCTAGCAACACGAGCTTGTATTGTTCTCTTACAACCCCGTGGGCTGCTTCGCCTAGCAGCACGAGCTTGTATTATTCTCCCACAACTCCCGTGGGCTGCTTCGCCTAGCAGCACGAGCTTGTATTGTTCTTCCACAACCCCGTTTTCACGGTTTAGGCTGCTCCCATTTCGCTCGCTTTGGTTTTTTTTTTTCTTTTGATAATATATTTTCTGTGTTTCAGAATTCCATTTGATTTTCATTTTTTTGATTATTTTTGTGTGGCATTATTATATGTGCAGGAAAAGTTCGGGAAGTTTTGTGGGTGTTGTAAAGGAAAGGGATTTTATATATGTAAGCTGTGCAAGGGAAATGGTACAATTAGGTGGTCTCCATTGTCTGATCCTGTGTTTATAAATCCATGTGTTTGTCCTACTTGCGATGGTCACAAGTGAGTTGCCTGAATTTATTCAATTTTAATCTGCAAATACAAATGTGAAGTGTAAAAGTTTTAAATTTTTGGTAAAATTTTGTAGGATACAGCGATGTCTCAATTGTTTGGGAGATGGAAGGGTAGTATAATTTGGAGTAAAAGGCATTCGATGAAATGCACTCTACCTGTTCGATATAAAGACTATGCCAACATTGGTTTCCAAAGGTAGAAGCAATTTTATCTTTGCCTTAAAGATGTGTCATTCTTTAACAAAAAGTTTTCGTTGCTATCTTGTATCACACCTCTAGGGGTGTACATTGTGTGAATGCAGAATAATTTGTGCAATGACGTCGGGGGCGGATCTACGTTGACCGTGCCGGGTGCTGAAGCACCCATTAATCCCAACGCAAATTCTGTATAATTATATAGAAAATACAAGGAATACTGGTATAAAGAATTAGCAAGCACCATTAAACAAAAAGTTTTCTGGAGTAATAAAGACTAAATCCAACAAGTAAGAGAGTAAGTAAGAACTAATTGTAACTAAAATCGATATATCAGTTAGCATTCTTTCCATATTCAAAGATATGTAGGTTTTTGACTCTAGGTTCGTAAATATATTGTTTAAATTTCTTTTTTAATTTTTTTATCTTTAGTGTCAACATTTTAAAGCTCACGTTATATTATTTAACAACCAAAAATACAAAATTTTGTAGGATACAGCGATGTCTCAATTGTTTGGGAGATGGACAGGTAGTATAATTTAGAGTAAAAGGCATTCGATGAAATGCACTCTACCTGTTCGATATAAAGACTATGCCAAAATTGGTTTCCAAAGGTAGAAGCAATTTTCTCTTTGCCTTAAAGATGTGTCATTCTTTTAACAAAAAGTTTTCGTTGCTATCTATATCACACCTCTACAGTAGCGGATCCAGGATTTTAATGTAATGGGTGCTCGACTGCTTTTAATTATGGTAAACACATAATATAAGTATAACTGATACGTCATATCTGTCTAAGACTTGATGGATAGAGTTATCCGATACTCTATTGTTGATGAGAGATAATACATATCCCATGAAATTAGTAAACAATTAATATTTTCTTTTAAAAAAGGGAAAAGGTAACAAGAATAAAAGGAAATAGGGAAAACCACAAAAGGGAAAATAACGGAAATAAGGAGAGGATCTTCTAACGGTAAATAAAAATGCTTCAATCAAGTTTTGATTGTCCGACATAAAAAGCTAAGAGTGACCTTAAACCCTCTTTCAAAACCAAAGCATCCAGCCCCAAGTTTTGCTCATGGGTGCTCATTGTCATTATAGAGCAAATTTCCAAGAATTTCATATAAAATATACCAGTCTCAGACTCTTAAACAATGGATGCTTCAGCACCTACTCTATTGAACGTGGATCCGCCCATGCACCCAGTGGCGGATCCAGGATTTTACGGTCGTGGGTGCTCATTCTCTCAAGCGAAAAGTTTCTACCCATCATATAGTATAAGTTCACAACTATCGTCTATCTAAATACAGTTGTAAAAATATTTAATAGAAAAACTACGGTTAATCTTATCATTAGCAAAAAAAGACTTCTATTCACTAGCCACAATGAACTACTAATAATGTTATTTTATAGAAAAAGATATCTAGTCACAAGTTACAACTGTGCTCGACGACTTTTCATATGTTGAAAACGATCGATAATAGCATTATTGCTTACGGTTGCAAATATCTTACGCTCTACATAGCAAACTAAACAACTATTTAAAAATTCATCACCAATGCTGTTACGAAGCTTATTTTTTA
>MCJB01002492.1:213533-252203 GCA_002018475.1 Nicotiana obtusifolia | reverse complement strand
TCTCAAGCGAAAAGTTTCTACCCATCATATAGTATAAGTTCACAACTATCGTCTATCTAAATACAGTTGTAAAAATATTTAATAGAAAAACTACGGTTAATCTTATCATTAGCAAAAAAAGACTTCTATTCACTAGCCACAATGAACTACTAATAATGTTATTTTATAGAAAAAGATATCTAGTCACAAGTTACAACTGTGCTCGACGACTTTTCATATGTTGAAAACGATCGATAATAGCATTATTGCTTACGGTTGCAAATATCTTACGCTCTACATAGCAAACTAAACAACTATTTAAAAATTCATCACCAATGCTGTTACGAAGCTTATTTTTTATGTAGTTCATGGATGAGAAAGATCGTTCCACAGAAGCAGTAGCAACAGGAAGAATGAGAGTCAATTTGATTAGCAAATAAACAAGTGGCCAAGTTTGATGCAAATCTGACTTAGTTGGCACTTGGCTGGCCCTCAAGAAGTCAAAAAGGAAAAGAATAAAAAGGGAAAGAGAAATAGTTGACACTTGGTTGGCAGCCAAAGTATTTTTTTTAAAATTATTTCGCACCATATAAAAAAATTGGTTCAAGCAAGAATCGATCCCTAACCACTTTATATTTGTGCATTCTATTCTCACCTCTTAACCAAAGCACCCATAACACTTTTTGTTTAATGGGTGCTAGCTAGTTTTTTATATCAATATTCCCTGTATTTTCTATATAATTATATAGAGTCCGCGTCGGGATTAATGGGTGCTTCAGCACCCGGTAGTCAAAGGGTGGATCCGCCCCTGTCTAGAACCCCCCAAACCCCAAACAAATAAATAAAAGAAGAAAGAATAGTTTATTTCTCATCTAGGATTTAATAACATAACTTAAAGTGTAGCCAAAGCAACCACTTCTTCGCTCTTATTTTTGGAAGTTCAGTATAATCCAGATTTGCAACATAGTTGAAAATGTCCTTTGTTATCCTTTTAAAGGTCTGGGCGAGGAGGTTTCTTTTTTTTATCAAGTAATAAGGTCTGGGTGAGGGAGCTTAAAAAATGCAAATCACAGTCTTGACCAGAAGCACATAAGAGATTGCATTATAATTACTTTTGATAAATCACAAAGCGAAGTATTTCTATATGGAAATTTAACAAGGTTATAATTCATACCTGCATGAAGCATCTCGGCATTTGTATGCAGAGCCACCAAATATGTGAAACGGAACAGAGAAGAATTCATTATATATCAAGCCACAGTAAATTGAGAATATTGACATTAAGAGGAGTACATAGCGACCGCCAAAGAGCATCTCCATAAAGCTGCCCAGTTTCTGCCAGAAAATTTTATTTGATCACATAAGGAATATATAATTGCATAATTACTGATGTTAAGTACTCCAAGAGAGAGGTTGAAACTATGAGAGGACGTACTTGAGAGCTAAGCTTGCTTTCCTTAGAAATAAGAACTAATGCTCCCAACAGCAAGCAAATTCCATGACCCCAATCTCCAAACATCACCGCGAAAAGGAAAGGGAATGTAACAATGGTGTAAACAGCAGGATTTGCCTCCTGGTATTTAGCAACACTGTCAATGTAGACATTAGTAAGTGCTTTTGTTTTCAGAAGCAACAGAAGACATGTATATTTCAATTTGACAAAAAAAATAGATTCTACACTTGATCTTAACCAAACAGGCCAGAAAGGTATAAGAGATGGAAAATGATTTTTCATATATGATTTAAGGAAAACAAATGAAAATGAAAATTTTATTTGAAGAGCTGAAGCATCCCAAATTAATAACATTACACGTAAAAAGAACAAAGAAAGGGGAGAAAACTGGACTCTCTGTTTTAAGCATATATCATTTTGCCTCAGGCATAATAAACACCTTACTGCAAATGTTGCTGTCTGAACTAAAGGAAAAGGAGGGAAAAAATTTCCAGCCATATACGTGTACTGTTTATCATCAAAATCGGTAACACTCTAAAGGAGATGACGTGACCCATGAGTCCATGAATGACTGAATCATATAGACACACATAAACCAAGTTAAATCAATTTCAGATGGACAAGCTGCTGCCACTAGATTCGACAAGGAATCATGTAAAGAAGAATGTCAACGATTAACATTCTATCCCCAGAACTTAACAGCATCACCTAACTCATTACATTGTAAATCAGTTTCGCAGATAACTAAATGCTACTATACATGTACTTACCCATACGCATCTACAATTTCTTGATATGCATTTGTGAAACGGTTTGTCCTGAAGTATGTTGGAGGTGAATCTACAGCACCCATCACATGAAATACAATTCCCACTTGTGAGTTGCTATCAATTGTCGCACGTTGCAAAGCCTCTTGTATCTAAGGTGTCAAAAGCATGTACATGGTAATTCTATCATAAATAATGCATATGGAAACAGTATATGTAACTGCTAACATAAATAACATAAAAGAAGAGTACCTTAGTCTTTGCAAATATTGGACACCAGCCCTCTCCAACTAGACACTTCTTTGTGACATCAAAATTCAGCATATTTAATGTATCATAAACAGCCTTTTCCCTTCTAACCTAGAAAAAAGAGTTAGAGCATTCAACTCGTATTTCAGGGTCACATAAAGACTTGCTCTCACAAGCCACTAATTAAACTATATTATAAAAGTGACAACTTATACTGTTGTCGTCACTCTTACCATGTTCATCCATTTTGTGAGGTGAAATCCAATAGACGTTAAAGCTTTATCTCGATGACGTAATCCAACATCCAGAGTGGTTTCCAATTCAGATAGACGAGACAAAACCTGCACTCAAGATGTTATCCCACTAGTCTTACTTTAGGGCAGGGCAGTTGAAAATTATTACAATCGAGATAATATACGTACAGAACAATATACAAAAGAGAGCTAGGGTTAGACTCATCAAACTGGTGCATTGTGAAAGCCACATCACATAGCGCTACTGCTAGTGATTGTACAACCAATATATTGGCCATTTTTCCATGTATACTTTGTTCCGTGCATAATATGACCTCAAATATACATTAAAACACAAAAGATACTAGATAGAAGAAAAAGAAATTGTTCCATGTCCTGCTAGCAGTATATCCCAAAGTACACTGACTGGTCCAGTAAAACAAGTTCGTTCAACGATGATGTCTATGAAACTCTCTTCTAGTAATCAGAAAGATTGCATTAAAAAGTTAACCAACATACTTCTCGAGTTATTTGCCCCCTCTTGGTCATGTCTTCAGGAACAGGATAGCAATTAGCACCAAACGCCTCACATATTTTCAATATTTTTGTTCTCGCCTGCTCGCCCGAAAAGAATACTACAAAGACTATTTTCTCAACCTACAGAAGCAAAAATTGAGAGTTAACCAAATAATGAACTTGATAGTTAGCCATTTTCAATAAGCAAGGAGATAAAGAAATAAGAATATGAATGGGAATTAGAGTATTGATGAAATCATACTAAAGTGAGAAGACAATTCATGGACAGTTTCCTTTATTAGGAAAAAGTTCTTAGTGCACCAGTGTACAGAACTATTTCCTGGCATTAACGCAAGAACAATTTATAAGAAAGAATCTAACCATTTCATTTGAGGTAGGATCCAAGATTTCTTCATCAGCAACTGCCTGGTGGAAAAGCATATTGCCCCTTGTTGCACGAAATAGCATTCTTTCAAATTGTAGAACTTTGGACTTGCAGATAATGCCACTAATAAATCTTACTCCAGATTGATTTGAAAGTTCTGGTTGCATCTCCTGAAGATTGAAAGAAACCTTATCTCAGATGCTTCATAGATACAGATAATCATTATCATGCACCGGATCAGTCTAACAGCAAGAAAGAATCAATTACCTGCTCAAGTAATGATGCTGCATCTGAATAGTTATGATTGGAGCACACGTTTTCATCTAATTCTGTCTCCTGAGGTGTTGTATGACTTCTACTTGAGACAAGGAAGTCACTAGCCTAAAATTTGCAGAGTTATAGTTAGCAGAAATGAGAATAGCTCTGAAAAGGCAAATATTTCTCGACCACAAGAAAAAGTATGACTTTGGTCCAATAGGTACAACTAAGTAGAACAGATTTGTCTATAAAGTTTGTTGAGTGGCTTGAAGTTTCAAACGCTTGAAGGAAACATAATTGGCAAGCACCATGTCAGGCATTAATAACACCAGATTAAGTATGAAGAACCAATTTCTCAACTAACAATGTTACTTGAGAAGCCATTAAAAGCTTAGCGCATAAATGCTGATTGATTAGAGCTAAAGCATTTAGAAATAAAAAACATACCTCTGTCATGCTTTTTGAACTGTAAACGCATTACACCCTAATTATGGCTAAACAGTTCAATGCAAGGATAGAAGAAGCAAAATAGATGGACATTAATACAAGCCAATACCTTGCACATGTATGCATAGCAAAGACATATGCATGACAGGCGTACACATAGTGATGAAATATCTAGACAGCAGTATTGGTCAGGCATGGACCAATTTCTCAAAATGTAAACGGAGCTCATTCATGCAGCAGTAAGAAAGAGAATTTAAATTGTACCTTTTGTAATACCAGCTTAAACTCAAGCAACTCATTGTATGATTGCCTTAGCTTCTCACTATTAGCATTCATTTCAATCAACTCATGTTCATGCTCTGCAAGTTGTATCTGAAATTCAGAATAGGTCTGCATGAGATTTATGAAAACCAAAAAAAGTATAAAAAGGAAAAATATCCAAAAGAAGAAGCATAAACAAGATTTGGACAAGAAAGTAGGGCGTTCGTTTGTCAGCAAGAAGAAACACCTCCAGTTCTTCCAGTTCAATATCAGGTTGTGAAGCAGGACGCGGAGATGGCAACAGCCCAGCTTTTTGTATCTGATCTTTGAAAAATCGTAGTTTTCTTGACATCTCTGCGCATCTTTTTACCTATGAAAGATCATCCACGATTACAATGAAAAGATAATTATACATCACTGCACCATAAATTTCTGCAGATGCTTTTGATACTTCAGTAACTCCATACATATGTTAACCAAATTACATGCTAAATTCTGAGTCCAAGTTATTGACCTCCTCTTTGCTAGCAGAAACACTGAGGTATCCTGCTGCTTTGGAAAATTAGTAATCGTTCCCAAGAAGTACCTTAGGAAGGCAACTCAAATAGTAGAGTTCCCTTGAATTGCTTGAAAACTATTCAGTTCTTTTTTTAATATTTGCTAAGTGCAAAATCTGAATACTATTCACACTAGAATATGTTCAGAATAACCTTTAATTGGTCGATCAAAATATTACATCAAAATTTTAAAGCATATCCTTTTTAACAAATTTTGAAAAAGAAAGAGTTTTCTGAAGAAAAAAATAAAAAGAGATTAAAATGGATATAATAGACAAAAGAGGGGAGAACGGAGTCAAACAAGTGGAGAGATCAATGTAGTTGCTCTTATCGTTATGTTAGTTTATATCTTAGATGTTGAAGCTGGAAGCAGAGATGGGGACAAATATATGTTAGAACTTGAAGAATCAAGGTAGGTAAGCGTTTATATTTTAGCACTAAATATGCAACCAAAAAGGTGAAAACACCTATCTAGGGAGCTTCACTCTTTTCTCAGCACCAAAGGAATTTTAGCAATCAGATGTTTCATGTAACTAAGGTTGAATTTATAATATGAATTATCAATCACCATAGTAGCATCAATGCAGGATTATATGGAGGAGCGTATCTTAAAATCAGGTCAATCTTGAAGATAAAGAATAGCAACAACATTATTACTTCAAACATTTTCAATATCCTATATATAACCTCAACATCACTGCATGCTACTATTACAATAACCTCAGTGTAACTTTACACTACCATTACAAGCTGAAATAGGACAAAGGTACTTCTTATCTTGACTTAAAGCAATTGACTTTCATCAACTCTCAAAGTTTTTCAGCAAAAGTTAATAATGATTATGATTTGTCAAAAATACTGCTAACAATGATTAACAATTTAATAAATTAAGTTAGACGAATTCCACTGAGGTAACAACATATAAAATATTCAACACAAAGATGTGATATTCACTATTAGTGTATACCTGGTTTACAAATGTTCTTTGAAAAGGACTCTTATCATCATTTAACTGCAAAAGGACAACATAGATAGTGAGTTCATTCCCAGTTAACAATAACAAAGAAGGTGAAGCAGACATAAAATACCAAACATTGTATTATAAGGCATAAGTAAAGACATCAATTTGCAACAACCAAAATCTAGTCAAAGAGATGAATAGTAATGACAGACTTATGGACTAAATCATGTGATTAGTAGTAAACCTGAAACATCAAGAATGAAGGAAAGGGCTATTCTACTCATCCTCCCGCCAACTCCAAAAGCAAAAACAAACATAGAGAAATTATCGTTACTTTAAGATATTGACTTAATCCATACAGACGCTGCACCAAGACAATTCAGTAGAAGGACATTACAGTCTGTTTTATTGAAATACACTTCATTTTGGCCCTTCAAGATCAAAACCTTTACTTTATGTAGTAAATATTTTATTAATGAAGGGAAACAAGCACCTGTATAACAACAACAACAACAACAAACCCAGTAGTTTCCCACAAGTGGAGTCTAGGGAAATGATCAAATTATTATCTTGTAGTTTTCTTTTCTTTTTCTAAAAGGTTGGTTTTATCATGTACTTTTCTTGGTCAGCAACTTCTTAACAACAAACCATTTAGACAGAAGAAAACTAGAGTCTGTTTCACATAGATACCCAGATTTAAAGTTGAATCTATCTTTCAAATACTACTTCAAAAGAAAAAGCAACCCTGCCAACAACATTTCTTTGTTCGGAAGAAACAGAGGCCAAAGAAGTAAGGGCGATTTGGAACAAAAGTTTGTACCCTGTCATAATTATCTTCCTACAATACAAATAATGCATCTAATATCCAAAAATGAGTTGTCAGTTAGAAAGAAAATCAATTTATTCCTTGATGAAAATTTTGAGCAAACCAATTCCTTGGTATCTCTTTTCATTAGCATAATCAGAGGCAAATCCAAGAAATTTAAAATTCATTTATCTCCTTTAAAGATGCATTTCAGTAATTACGATAAGTATTACGCTAATAGGGATGTGTTTTGCCAAGCTTAGAGATCAAAAGAAAGTTCAAATCTGTAGTCACTATTCCAGATGTGACAGTAGAAATCATCACAACTTGAAGGTTCGTAAGCTTTAAGCAGCTACGCTTTTTCAAACCAAATTCACAGGAAACATAGTAAAAAGAATGCTACTTCTCTTGTGCTCAGGCAAGATAGCAATTAACAATCTGTTCCAACTTAAGAGGCCCGATCACGAGTACAACCGAGGAAAAAGAGAAAGATCTCTCTTACAAGATCTTTTTGGACTCTAATATGTTATCATCTGCCATAACTCAACTTTACTGAGGGCAAAAGGTAACGAGAACTACCTTATTTTACCATTTACAGCTGTTTCCATCTAGCTGACTTTGAACATTAAAACATTAGTTATATGTTTAGGAAGGTTGAAAGTTCTTGTGCAGATTAAAAGAATGGCAATGGTGAAGAGGCTTAAAGCATTTAAGGGCTTTGAGAGCATCAAAATCTGGTTATAGGTGGATGGAGGGTGTTAACTTAATTACCAGCCCAAAAAGGATGAAGAAAAACTCTTGAGACACTTTTTTTAAAATAAGATGGGGTAAAATTTGATTAATAAAGTACCAAGAAGGTACAACAGTTACACCAAAAAAAAAGGCACGGACTATCTGACCATTACATGCTTCTTCCTAAAATATCTAGGAAATGATCAAGATATTGATCCATAACTCTCGAGACACTTGCTCCTAATCATCAGTCTTCTAATACTCCCTCCTCCATCCCAATTTATATGAAACTCATTCCATTTCGATACCATTCTATTTATGTAGAACTTTCTTAGCTTTCAAGAATTCCAATTAATTAAGCAATACAACTTTTTACTTTGAATGTGATGTTTTCTCTCTCAAAAGAAACTTCGTTTTATCAGTTTCTCTGTCAAACTAACTTAAACAGTATCCAATCAAATATCGTCATATAAAATAAAACTGATGGAGTAGTGACGAAGACGAAGACTCTGAAAAAGATGAAAAGATTATTAAACACAATATCAACCAGATCTAGTAGCTAGAGGACTACTGCAAAGAAACTTAGTGGCCACCATTTCTAGCCATTTAAATCAGAATGTGATCAAAACTTATTCAACCTCAATCCCTTACTCACTCCAATTCCAATATTTAAGCTCACAACATATTGTACATATCAAGTCTAAATATTAAAAAAAATGTATTAAATCAATTCTTAATCACCAATTGCAACAACATGACAAGTCCTCTCTACGACCAAAGGCGGAGCCAGGTTTTGAAGCTTATGGGTTGGGAATTCTAGTTTTATTAAGTAATTGGGTTCTAAATTAACAATATGTATTGATTTCTTTGACAAATACAAGATTTGAACCAAAGTTACTGGGTTTGGCCGCGCCCCTAACTCAGAGGCTAGCTCCGCCACTACCAACAAAGAATAAATTCATATCAATGTCATAACTAATGTTCTAAAATCCGAGCAAATACATAGAATGTTATTTTTTTCAATTTCAAATGAGAAGAACAAAGGACTGAATCTCAATGGATCATAGCAAAGGAACAATAATAACCAGCTTAATACATAAAATTAGCATACAAATAAATAAAGTTGGTGCGATTAATTGAATTTAAATAATCACATCAACAAAGAAACGAGAGAGAGGTATAGATCTGTACATCACGGAACTGAAGAAGGCCAAGTTGGCCAAGGTAAGTAATAGCAGGGTGAGCCGACTCAACAGGAATGATGAGCTGTACGAATGTCATATTTTCTGAACGCATCAGATCCATTGGAGGCAAATTGTCTATGTACTCCATTTTACATACACTGAAAAAATTAGTGTAGAGAGATTCTATCTAATTCTTCTCCAGATCTGATCACAGAAAACACACAAACTCACACTTTTTTTAAATCGTACTTTGTACGTTTCTCTGAGTTTTGTTATTAATGGCGGCACCGATTTTGGAATTTCAGTTCATTCGTATTTTATTTGCAGGGGTGGCAAATGATACTAACTGCCATTCGGTTTTTTCTTTTATTTTTTTGAGTCTGAAGAAGGAGAAAGGGATGGAGGGGTAAAAATGAGAAAATTCAGATTATTAGAAATGAAACTGTAAAATACTATACCTTTTAGGCGTTGGTCAAATGGTGAGTCATATCACATATGTATGTAATCTTAAAAAGAAAAAGAAAAAAGGATATTATTCTAAACGATACAGTTGAATTTATATATGGTTTATAGACAAGTGAAATAATTGATCCTGAAATAATGCAATAATTGAAGAAATGTACAATACTTAACCTTAAAATATAGATGAAACAACAGAGATGAGAGTTCTAGGAATAAAGTTTCCGGGCACAGCAATGATGAGACCAAAAAGCGAAAAAGTAAGATTGTATTAAGCTTTGTATAGAATATAGTGTAAGTTTAGCCAGAAAATTCCTTTCCTTTACAATGATAACTGGGTTCATTATTTATAGGGAGGAGGTCCTAGGATCGTGCCCTCCTTTAATGTTAATCATGAGGGTCATTGATGAAGATGTAACGGTAAACATAATTGTCAAATTCTCTCCAACGGGCCGTCGCCCTTAATGCTGCAGAATATTCCTTATTAAATGCTACTGGGCACAGAGCATTTAATACACCTTTATGAACGTTATCCCTTCCGGTGACAGGCGGAATGGCTGCTTCGGTCTTCGATCATCCCTGTCTTGGGTTCCACGTGTCTTTCCCTTAGAAGACCACGTGTTATATCATACTTCACTCTATATAGATCCCCCTGCTTTCCGGTGACATAACTTTGTGTTACCGGAAAGTTGGTAGAAACACTTTTTTGGGGGTAATTACTATAACTCCCTCTGAAGGCTTCTGATGGTTGATTAGACGCACGTCTCTCCGCATTTAATGCCTCGAACACACATTATCCCATGATTCAGCACAACTTTTGCCGATTATCGAGGTAATAATGGTCATGAATTTAGCCACCAAAAAATTTACTTATACGCATCATTCTTTTCCTTTTTGTACTTCATAATTTCTTGAGCTTCTGATTTACATATTTGTTCTCCATCATTTCTCTAATTCTCTTCAAACAAAAACTATTTCCTTCTTCTTATTCAATGGCTTCTTCCTCCAAGCGTGCCGGTTCTTCAAAGAACAAGAACAAAGCCGAGGACTCTGCTCCTCCACTCAGTACCACAAAGAACTTTGAAGGAAAATTCCCTACTGCTAACCCTCGTACATGGGCTGTTAGTAAGTACCATTCTTCTATTCGCCCATCCAATATTCCTGTTGTGAAGGAAGACTGTCGCTGCCACGAGTTGGATATCATTGCTCCTTATCTATCGGAGCGAGTGACCCTTCCCAAGGAATGTTTTACATACTTTTACATGTATCCCTTTACTTTGGGTGCGTTTTTTTTAGTTGAGAGCTTGAATCCGTGATTGTAGAGTTTTGCCTTCGCTACCAGGTGTGTTTGGCACAGGTAAGTCCTTCGGTATGGAGGACGGTTGTCTGCCTTCGACGCTTGTGCCAGGAGATTGGAGAAGAGCTAACATTAGCTCGTATGATGAAAAACTACTCCCCTAAAATTTTTTTTGGGGGTATGATTAACCTCTGCAAACGTGGTCACCATGCTCTATTGACTAGCATGGATGACGATAACGACCAGGGATGGACGGAACGGTTCGTTGCAGCTGCCACCAATAATATCATTCCGACAACGGCTTCATCCTTTCTGGCCGCTTGGAACCGCACTCGTAAGATCTTATTTAATATATTTTCTTTCACTAAATATTCTTCTATGGCTGTATCGACTCTTCACCCTTCGCATGTTTCAGTAACTCGGTGGATCCCACCAGTGGTGGAAGGCTTGGACTGGTAGGTTCAGAAGATTTTGGACGTCACGACTCCCGATACTCGTTTCTGGAAAGAACTGGCCCTTAAATATGGGCGGAAGGCCAAAAATCATGGTAATCTTAGCTTACCTTGCTTCCATTTTTTTCTGTATATGGATAACTTAGTCGAACCCTTCTGACTTATTCACGAAATTAGGTCTACCTGCAGGCTCTGTTGTTGTCCCTGAGGAGGACGTGTTGGCTGATTCTGTTGATGCAACTAGGCTGCTTCAGGAGGCACTTACTCGAACAGGTATCTCCGGGCCTGTTTCGGGAGCAAACATTTCTTTACGGAGTCCCCAGACGGAAGATAAACAACCGAAGAGAAGACGTTCCTCCGCGGCCGGGGAAAAGGATAAGAGGGCAAAGACTGATGCCCCCGAGTCATCTCCGGTGGCGATGGTGATTGGTCCTCCTACCGGGCTGGTCATAGACACTGTGATGATTGATGATGATGAAGAAGCTAGAGATGAGGGAGCTTCTCTACATAGAAGGCAACGATCCTCATCATCTCAACGGGATGCTCGACCTGTTGAGACAGTTATACCAAAGGGGGGACAATTCTCGGCACTTTAGGGAGAATTTGATTTGGTAGATAATGCCAATTCCCGTTTTCGGTTCCCAAAAGTTGTGTCCGGTATTGCGAGGCTGAGTACCGGATCCCTGCCGTCTTTGGTTGGCGAGCATCCATCCACCAGCAACTGCTACATCATCTCCGCCGGCCGCACTTGACCATAGAGAGGGTGTTCCTCTTCCCCAGTCCCCAGTTCATGGGAATTTGGGGAAAAATTATGCTGCCCTTTCCGAAGATCCACAAAGAAGGAGGAATGTTATCCTTTTGGTCTCTACCGACTGCAATCTGCTCTCTCGGCCGGTGGAGCTTGCTAACTATCTGAAGCCTTTGGCTTCAGAGAAAGATTGGAAAAAGATTCAAGCACTCTCGAGAGAGTGTTTGTTGGGCAATGCCATGTACAATGCCGCAACGTGCGATCCTTTATTCCTTTGTTATTTCTTCTACCTTTGTATGAATGTATTCTAAGTTTTACTTCTTCTTGTTTTGTAGGCCAACTTCTTGCTTCTGAGGCCTTCAGAGGTTGATCGAGAGAAGGAGGAACTTACTTCTGAACGAAATCAGCTTTTGGTGGAACGGGACCAAACTGTTCTCCGCCTTTCAGAACTAAAAATCAAAGCTACTGAGGCTGTTATTTTGGAGGCTCGTTTGCAGCAAAGCAAGCAAGAAGTGGTAACCCTTAGCCAAGAAATTGGCCCACTGAGGGTTAAATTTGATGAAGCCAAGGCCAAATGGGCTGAGGTCCAGGACATCGTTCTTGCTGCAACCGAGCGCGAAGCTGCTACTGCCGAAAAAGTTACTGACTTAGAAGCAGCCTTGAACTCCAAAATCGAAGAGCTTGCTGCTGTGAGGGGTAAACATGCCCAATTGGAAGAGAAGTACAAGAAAAATACCGAGCACAACAGGCTCTTTAGTTCTACCGTCCGTGACCTTGATGTTAGCCTTAGATCTATTAGGTCCGTCGGGGAAAGCCTTTCTTCCGAGGTTACCCAACTCAAAGAAGAACTTAAGCATCGAGCGGCTTCCCTCGTTGTTGAAGAAACTTATGCCATGTACAGCACGATGAGAAAAACCTTGGAAGAGGCCAAAGCTGGTATCAATTGATTTTGATGCCGAAATTGCTAAGGCTCGAGAGCTTGAGTTGGCTGCTAGAAATAGACTCCCGGCGCAGTCTGATGCTTCTGGTTCTTCTGGTTCCGGTTCTAAGTTTTTTGGAGCTTAAGAGGGATCGGAGGGCGACGATGCTGAAGACCAGACTGGGGAAAATGGCGAGCCATCGATGGACCCACCTACTTCTCCCGGGGATGGGGACACTTCTCTTCCTCCTAGTTCCGGAGACACTACAGTTTAGCTTTTCTTTTCTTTTTCCCGTTTTGTACTTTTACCGTTTTGGTACGTTTTGTAAATAAAGACATATTTTTGCTCAAGTATTGTTTGAGTCTTACTTTCGTTTGAATATCTATGCAAGTCCTTAACCTTTGCATTTGCTTAAGAATTATGCGCACCTTTTTCTGTTCGCACTTTACTATGTGTTGTCTCGGATGCGTTTTCCTCGAAGCACTTTGGTTTCGAGCATTATCCTTTTTATGTGAGGGCTTCTATTAGTATTTGCGCAAGTTTACATTTTGTGTCCTTTCATGTATGTCTTCGGGTTCATTTTTCTTCAAAGCACTTTGGTTTCGAGCATTATCCCTTTTACGTGAGGGTTTCTATAAGTATTTGCGCAAGTTTACTTTTTGCGTCCTTTAGTGTATGTCTTCGGGTGCATTTTTCCTCGAAGGCATTTTGATTTCGGGCATAAATTCTTCCTAAACCAACCCTTTAACGTAAGGATTTTCATAAGAGAGGGCCCTCTTATATTTACGGTGCTCTTGAAGAGGACGTATACTGTTCATTATGGCACTAACATTTGAAGTAGTTGTTTAACTTTCAAATGACAAAGTTAGTTCATCGTTCAAATAAGAAAAAAGATAAAAATAAAAGGATTTCATTTCATATAATTCCTTCTATTTTCAAAAGTACACAAGCATTTATTATGCTAAAAAGAAATTGTCATTACTTGTGGCTATCTTGTACAACTTGTTTCTACGGGTCTGGCTGCGCAGTCCCCGGTCCCCATGATGGATTTTGTTTTCGGATTTTCATTTGCCGATTGATGTAGCAGTCAATGTTGTCGTATTCTCATATCATTCCCCCCAGTATTCGAATGCGAAGAATGCGAATTGGAACACTAGAAGTCTTAGCCTTCAAAGATTCCACCAATGAATTGCTAGATAATTCTAAACTCGGCAACATACCTTACTTCCCTTTAGGAATCCATGCTATCGAGCGAAAAGATATCTAACAATCCTCTAGTGGTTTGTGCTCATGAACGGTGGGGTAACCTCTGTTCGGTAGAAAACTTAACTTCCTAGTGGGAATTTGCTATCGAACCAAAGATTATCTAACTGTCCGCGAGGGGAAGCTTGTTTGTTTGCCTTGCAACCAAAGGTCTTATTACTGATGTCTTTGTAGTATGCTTTCTATTGCTGCCTCATTAAAAACCTTGCCAGAAAAACCCAATTAGGACAAAAACTGAACGCAGGGAAAAAAAAGTGCAGCACATACTTTCTGCTTGAATAATGTTCATCACCAATAATATCTTTTGAGGTGTGCCACGTTCCAGTTGCTAGGCAACTTGTCTCCATTCTGGTTCTCCAACTCGTAAGAACCTTTCCCAGTAATAGCTGAAATCCAGTAGGGACCTTCCCACGTTGGACCTAGCTTCCCCGCATTAAGCTCCCGGGTATTTTGGATTACTTTCCTCAGAACCAAATCTCCTACTTTGTAAATAACGGAGGTTGGCTCTTCGATTATAATATCGCTCTATCCTCTGCTTTTGAGCTGCCATTCTTACACGCGCCAAGTCCCTGCGTTCCTTAAGCAGTTCCAAGTTAATTAACATTGCTTCGTTATTCGATTCTTCATCTGCCCAAAATTATCTCAAAGTGGGTTCACCCACTTCCACCAGGATTAAGACTTCAGCACCGTACACAAGGGAAAAAGGAGTTTCTCCTGTGCTCGATTTGGACGTTGTTCGGTAGGCCCATAGAACTTTGGGCAATTCTTCAAGCCATTTTTCTTTTGCCGCTTCCAACCTTTTCTTGAGGTTTTGAATAATCACTTTGTTTTTGACTCCGCTTGACCGTTTGCGCTTAGATGATAAGGAGAAGATGTGATCCTTTTTATCTTCAAATCTTCGAGGAACTTTGTAACTTTGGCACCGATAAACTGTGGCTCATTGTCGCATGCTATCTCTTTTGGTATTCCGAACTGCAAATTATATTTTCCCACAAGAGATCGACCACTTCGCATTCTCCGATCTTCCGATAAGGACTTGCTTCCACCCATTTAGAAAAATAGTCAGTTAGAATTAAAAGAAAGCTTACCTTTCAGGGAGCCGATGGCAGCGGTCCAACGATGTCCATCTCTCATTTCATGAACGGCCATGGGGACAGAACCGAATGTAAGGGTTCTGCCGGTTGGTGTACTAGTAGTGCATAGCGTTGGCACTTATCACATTTTCGTACTAAGTCTTTGGCGTCTTGTTCCATGCGAGGCTAGTAATATCCTGCCCATACCAACTTCAGCACCAAAGAATCTGCGCCCGAGTGATTGCCGCATATCCCTTCGTGGACTTCTCTCATGACATAATTAGCTTCTGACGCTCCTAATCACCGGGCCAGCAGGCCTTGGAAGGATTTTATATACAATTGGCCTCTCTTGAATCTATAATGTACATCTTTGGCGCGTAACGCCCTTGATGCGTTGGGATCTTGGGGCAACATCCCATGCTCGAGATAGTCAATTATTTCATTTCTCCGGCCTCAGACCAGACTAGCCAAATTTACCTCGTAGTAACCATCTGTATCCAGGACTGAGTTCATCAGTTGCACTACCGTCCCAGACTCGCCCTTTATTTCCGTCGATGATCCTAAGTTTGCTAATGTGTCCGCTTCTGCGTTATCCTCCCTCGAGATATGAGTGATTGACCACTCCCGAAATCGTGCCAAAAGAACCTGGACCTTTACTACGTATTGTTGCATATGTTCTTCTTTGGTATCAAGATCTCGTAGACCTGATTTACCACCAGGTGCGAGTCACATTTGATTTTGATAACCTCGGAATCAAGTCCCCGGGCCAATTCGAGCCCTACAATCAAAGCTTCATACTCTTCTTCATTGTTAGTTAAAGGGATCATTCTGATGGCTTGCCTTAAGGTTTCCCCTGAAGGCGCGATTAAGACTATTCCGAGTTCGGAACCTTTTACGTTGGAACCTTCGTTCGTAAATAAGGTCCAAACCCCGATGTTCGATTCCGACACCATTACTGCCTCCTTGCTTGCCAAAGACAGTAGTCCCGGACTGAAATCGGCCACGAAGTCAGCCAAGACTTGCAATTACAGTCCTTTGTTTATATTCTATGTCGAACTTACTCATTACGACGGCCCATTTGGCCAATCTGCCCGAGAGCTCGGGTTTATAGAGGATGTTCCGCAAAGGAAAAGTAGTCACGCAGCTATCGGGTGGAATTAGAAGTAGGGCCTCAGCTTCCGAGCGACGACTACGAGAGCTAAGGCCAGTTTTTCAAAATGTGGGTAGCGAGTTTCTGCTCCCGTTAGAATTTTGCTAACATAATAAATGGTAAATTGCGTACCTTTGTCCTCCCGGACTAAAATTGCACTAACCGCAACTTCTGAAACCGTGAGGTAGACTAGCAATGTTTCACCTTCTTTTGGTTTTGAGAGCAATTGAGGGCTTGATAAGTACTTCTCCTGGTCCCTCAGAGCCTGCTTGCACTCCGATGTCCATTCAAATTATTTTTCTTTTTGAGCAGTGTGAAAAAGCGATGACATTTTTTCGACGACCGGGAAATGAACCTGCTCAAAGCTACTAATGTTCTTATGGGCCTTTGGACTTCCTTTACGTTTGACAATTGATTTGGGATATCCTATATGGTCTTGTTTTGTCGGGTTTACCTCAATTCCCCTTTGTGAGATCAAAAATCCCAAAAACTTACGCGAACTGACCCCGAACGCGCACTTCTCGGGATTAAGTTTCATGTTATTCTTCCTCAGGATGTCGAATGTTTCTTGCAAATGTTTAAGGTGGTAACCAGCATTCAAAGGCCTAACGAGCATATCGTCTATATAAACTTCCATAGTCTTTCCTATTTTCTTTTCAAATATCTTATTTACGAGCCGTTGATAAGTGACTCCGGCATTTTTCAATCCGAATGGCATCACATTGTAACAATATATACCAAAATTCGTTATAAACGAAGTCTTTTCCTAATCTTCTGGGTTAATCTTGATTTAGTTGTACCCAGAATAGGCATCGAGGAAACTCATTAACTCGTGATTGGTCGTGGCATCAATTATTTGATCGATATTTGGCAGTGGGAATGAGTATTTTGGTCACGCCTTATTAAGGTTTTTATAGTCTACACGCATGCTAAATTTATTTTTCTTCTTAGGAACTACTACTATGTTAGCTAGCCACTCCGGATATCTTACCTCTCGGATCGAACCGATAATAAGCAAGCAGGTTACCTCTTCTTTGACGAATTTATTCCTAGCCTCGGCAACAGGGCATTTCTTTTGTCTTACCAGAGGTACGTTAGGATCCAAAGTTAGCTTGTGCACGGCTACTTCCGTCGGCATACCTGTCATATCCTCGTGCGACCATGCAAAACAATCGGCATTAAATTTAAGGAATTCAATAAAACTAGACCTCAGCTCCGGTACAGTCCCTGTCCCCAAATAGAATTTTCTTTCTAGGAATTCTTCAAATAATGCAACTTTCTCCAGTTCCTCTGCCTTGGACTTTGTTGCGTCCGTCTCTTCTGGAACTTAGAAATATCTCGGCACCTGATAATGTTCTGACGACTCTACTTCCGAGCTAACTTCTTCTAGCTCGGGAGTAGGTGTCGGCTCCTGTAATTACTATGACGTGCGCTCCTTCCCTTTGCTACTGGAGACCGAAATTGCATTCATTTCCCTTGTTGCCGGTTGATCACCTCTTATCTGCATGATTCCTTCGGGCATTGGAAACTTCAACAATTGGTGATATGTTTAGGGTACATCTTTCATCTCGTGTAACCATGGCCTTTCCGGGACGATATTGTATCCCATGTCACCATCTACTACTTTGAAGAGAGTTGTTTCATTACTCCTTTAGCGTTCGTGAGCAGCAAAATCTCTCCCTATTTCGTCACGCTCACAAGGTTGAATCCAGTGAGGAGATTTGTTGCCAGAATAATGCTTCCGGTGAGTTTAGCTTGCTCAACACTCTCCATTGTATGATATTAGCCAAACTTTCTGTATCCACTAGAACACGTTAATCTTAAAATCCAACACATTTAAAGAAATTACTAGTGCATCACTGTGTGGTAACAACAATTCGTCTGCGTCCTCCTCCGTGAAAGTGATATAGTCTTCCGGAGTCTTTTACTATGAGTTGATACTTTCGATTTCTTCTCTGCTGAAAAGGTGACCCTGTTAATCTCATTCCCTCCGAAGATCATATTGATCATTGGCGTAGAGGTTCTTCTCCTGATTTTGAAGGTTCCGTGTTGTCTCTGTTATGACCATAATTGTTCTTAGCTCAGTCACCCAAGAATTCTCAGAGGTGACCATTCTTCAATAGTGTTGCCACCTCTTCCCGGAGGTGTCGACAGTCCCCTATTCGGTGGCCGTTCATCCCATGGTATTCACACCATAAGTTGGGATCCCTCTGGCTAGAATCGGACCTCATAGGTCTCGAGAATCATACCTCTTTAATATATGTCATGGTTGACACTACTCCACTATGCTGACAGGTGAAGTTATATTCCGATAACTTGGGGTAAGAAGGATCCCGAGACCCCGACATCTCTTTATCCTGAAGTGACCTATTGTTTAGACCATGACCGGTCCCTCTGTTAACGGTGAACTTGTATGTTGTCTGGTAGTTTCTGCCATGGCCTTCGATCGGCTCGTAAGGCAAAAACCGGTCCCTCGAAGTACGTTTTTCACGTCGTAGTCATCTTATGGTTTTTCTCTACTTTTATCCTGTCCTTTGGCCGATGATGTAGAACTGACCTGGTCATCTTCGATCCTTATATTTGACTCGTACCGGTTGTGGACATCTGCCCAAGTTGTTGCCTGAAACTCAAGCAGACTCTCCTTCAGCTTCTGGGAGGCGTTTGAGCTTCTCGGATTCAATCCTTTGGTGAATGCTTCAGCTGCCCATACATCCAGGACAACCGGGAGCAACATTCTTTTTTTCTGGAATCGAGTAATGAACTCTCGTAACAATTTGGATTCACCCAGTGCAATCATGAATATGTCGGCCTTCTAGGCTTGTACTTTTCTGGCCCCGGCATGAGCCTTGATGAAAGAATCTGCGAGCATCTCAAAGGAGTATATGGAATGGTCGGGTAATAATGAATACCACGTTAGAGCTCCCCTAGTGAGAGTTTCTCCAAATTTCCTTAGCAACATAGATTCAATTTCGTGAGGAGCTAAATCATTTCCTTTTTCCGCCGTTATCTAGGTCTGAAGTCCTGTCATACTTTGGCACTTCAGTCATTTTGAATCGCTTTGGGATTAGTTCTGGTGTCGCACTCGTCTTGTACGGCAATTGAGTATACTTCTTCGAGTCTGGGCCTTTCAATATTGGTGGCGCGCTCGAAATTTGGTCCATGTAGGCGTTTACTTCCCCCATAAACCGTAAAAGTTCATTCTTGAAGGGTCGTTCTCGTTGTCGAGACTGGATCTACTCCCCCCAGCCTCGTCGGAGCCAACTTCACCCCTGGGAGTGTTGTTGTCAACTCTTGACGAGCGCAAAACACACACTTAAATTGTGCTCGCTAGTCAAATATAGTATAGTATAATTATCGTATCCACAAGGATTGGATTTAAACAGTATTATCGTAGTTTGTAGCTAGATTACTATCCAGAAGGATCAACAGTTGAGTTTTATATAATTAAGAATCTAAAATCTACAGCTATTGACTAATGTCAATTGCAACAAAGGTAAACAAGGGAGTTATCAATGGGAGAAAATAAGGTTTTGATAGAATAAGTGCAAGATAATTGTCTGGGATTTAACTCTAAATAATTCACTTCTAATGTTCAAGTGAGTCTCTCCAATTCACTTAATTACCAGTACAAATGCTTAGTAGAACCTCTCTCACAATATGAACCAATTTAATCTCTGTGAAGATATGCAAGAATGCGTAGTGGATCGGTCTTTAGGAAAACCTCTTTCGATTATTCTCCTAACTAGATTTAATCAATGATTCAACTAACCTATTTCAATTACTTAGAAGCATCTATGAACTCAACTAAAAATATAGTGCAAAGATATCACAAGTTATACCTCTTTCCATTACAAGAACAAGCGAATATAGATGCAACAATTAAATCTTCCAAAAAATGATTCAAATACATAAAAATAGAGTTATAATCCACAAATAATCATCAATACACCAAATCCATCAAAACCCAAAAGGATCTACTCCATAGACATGGAGAAGTTCTTCACAAATGTAATTAAAGTATAGGAAAACATAGATTCAATCCAAACCCGGATCTTGAGTGAGGAAGGAATAATGAAATCCTTGTGCTTATGTTCTTCCAACTCCTCCTTAGCCTCCTTGGCCTCCTTAAGCCGAAATTATGTCAAAAGTCCCGAAAATGGTGTTTTCCCGTGTATTTAAGCCATCCCCCCAATAAACCCTGGATGGAAATACCCCTTTTAGCGAAAATGGGACGATACTCTAACAAATTTTTACTATCGTGCCGCATGCCACGCCGCTCCATGCGGCGCACTTGTGAGGAATTCCAGAACACTTCACAATTCACTTTCTAGGCATAAATTTCACTGTCGCGCCACCCCATGCGGCACGGCAGTGTAGTTTTCGTAGAGTAATTCATTTTTCTAGTGTTTTGACACCCGGACTTGGTACTCGACCCCCGAACGCGACCCCCGTTTAATCCCTTGGGCTTCTACTCAGACTTCAAAGCTCCAAATAGCTCGAATTTGCTCCGTAAAATCTAAATAACTCAGAATCACTCCTACACGGCATAAAAATACATAATTAGTACAAAACACTACTAATTAAAGCTCAACATAAGTAAAGTATAGTGAATTAGAGTGCAATAAGCGACTAAAATACGGTATTATAGCCTAGCACCAACACCTCATACGTAAACCATTGCTCGTCCTCGAGCAATCAAACTACACTTCACATAGACACAACCTTTTTAAGCAGCTCTCCTAACTCATCACACCAAGAAATATAGAACGGATTAAGCACAATACTGTAACATCCTCGCCTCAAAAGTTGACTCAACAGCACCACGCATTTTTCACAACCTACTCACTTACTCTAACACAAAGGTCAATGACATTTCCTTTCCTTTATGAATCAAGTGTCCTCATACAACAACCAAGAGTAGTTCCACACACAACAAAATTTAAGAAAAATTAACAACTCAAGATAAGAAGAATTCGTTCACTCTCAGAAGTAATATTCATGTGCCACAAAGAATGTACCATAAGCTTGCCCGTAGTGTACTACTCTAATAATTGAGCTTATTCAGTCAAGGATCAAGTAGGACTTAATTTGGTTGCAATGTAGGCTGCAGGACGGTACATTTGGATATAGTGATTGCACCTCCCTAAGCACCTTAATACATACAATTGAACATCCAAAATCCCACACTTATGTCAAGCCATAACTCTACCTTCACATCCGTATATGTTAACTCCCAACTTCTTTAAGTACAAATACATCAAAAGTTACCACTATCAATGAATATTTGCAAAACAATGCAACTATATTATTTATTTATTTTCAATTCACGTGGCTCTTATTTTTTTCAAAACAGTGCACATTTCTCCTTAATTCATTAGTTCCACTCAAAAGCCAACCAATGCCCCACACTTTAACTTTTACAAAGTTCATAACAATTTCAAGTGCTCGCGAGAGGTAAAATGGGTAAGGCTTGTAATGTTGTCGCCAAAGAAACAGGTTTATAGGCTCAAAGAGGTTAACTAAGATACATAACAATTAGGTGGGTACAACGTATAACTGGCTCAACAACGAAATGCTTATATCACTTACAAGACTGAATAAAACTACTATTTCGCTTAATGACCCGGCCTCCCCTGGCTCTTCCACGAAAGAAATTAGATTCTCTAGAAGTTTTGTCCTGAGCGGGCGTGGAGACCACAGAAGATGAAGCATGTATCCATGGATTAAAGACTGCCTTGACCCTGGGAATATAAGAAATCGAAGTATTTAGGGATTCGACGCTTATCATCTGCCAAACTCAAAAGAAATTAAAAACAAAATATGAAAAACTTTTGACGAAAGGGTACATGTGATTTAGTAAATTAGAACCCATTGTGGCACGCAGCCCTTCGCCACATCAATAACTCGGTCAAGTGCACACATCAAAGCACGTTTGGATATTGCACAGAAGTGCGATTGCGACTAATCGGGAGCTTGCGTATGTAAACGAAAGAGTAGACATCCCCCTTGATAACTGAATGCAAGCGAGGCTGGACCTAGATTCGCGTATGTAAGTGAAAACGAAAAGAAAGGAGCGACCCAACTACCGTAAGAACAGAATGGAAGGGCAAAAAACGATTCTATGCGCAGACGTGAAAGCTCTATCAATAGAAAGATCAAACATACCGGGCAAGTTCTAGACATCAAATGCAGTGCACAGAATACACGAAATCTCACACACGCATAGTACATAACACACTCAGTATCGGACTCATCGAGACACTCTAGTCAAAGCGATTAAGCAAATTTAAGATCATACAATTTAAAGTACTTATACAAGAGTCAAAAACTGAGCATAAGCGTCACAACTAAAGAATTTACTATTCTCAAGGCATAATAAAGTCAAGAGATATTGCTTTCATTTAAAATCACAGCACAAGATCTCCTACTCCTAAAAAAAACTAACTATACCCGATTCAAATAAAACCCTTGAAAAAGAACCGCGACACAAAGAAAAACCAAGGGAAATTATTACACTACCTAAGGAATACACTACCTAAAGAAATAAAAAAAATTCAAATCAAAAGACATAAAAACAAACAAACATTTACTTATTTACACACTTACGTTCCGCGTAAAACACATACTTAAATTGTGCTCGTTAGTCAGAGATAGTATAGTATAATTATCGTATCCACAAGGATTGTATTTAAACAGTATTATCATAGTTTGTAGCTAGATTTCTATCCAGAAGGATCAACAGTTGAGATTTATATAATTAAGAATCTAAAATCTACAGCTATTGACTAATGACAATCGCAACAAAGGTAAGCAAAAGAGTTATCAATGGGAGAAAATAGAGTTTTGATGGAATAAGTGCAAGATAATTATCTAAGATTTAATTCTAGACAATTCACTTCTAATGTTCAAGTGAGTCTCTCGAATTCACTTAATTATCGGTACAAATGCTTAGTAGAAACTCCTCTCTCGATTAAGTTTCAACCTCACAATATAAACCAATTTAAGCTCTATGAAGATATGCAAGAATGCGTAGTGGATCGGTCTTTAGGAAAACCTCTTTCGATTATTCTCCTAACTAGATTTAATCAATGATTCAACTAGCCTGTTTCAATTACTTAGAAGAATCTATGAACTCAACCAAAAATATAGTGTAAAGATATCAGAAGTTATGCTTCTTTCCATTACAAGAACAAGTGAATATAGATGCAACAATTAAATCTTCCAAAAATGATTCAAATACATAAAAATAGAGTTATAATCCACAAACAATCATCAATACACCAAATCCATCAAAACCCAAAAGGATCTACTCCATAGACATGGAGAAGTTCTTCACAAATGTAATTAAAGTATAGGAAAACATAGATTCAGTCCAAACTCGGATCTTGAGTGAGGAAGGAATAATGAAATCCTTGTGCTTATGTTCTTCCAACTCCTCCTTAGCCTCCTTGGCCTCCTTAAGCCGAAATTATGTCAAAAGTCCCGAAAATGGCGTTTTCCCGTTTATTTAAGCCATCCCCCCAATAAACCCTGGATGAAAATACCTTTTTTAGCGAAAATGAGACGATACTCTAACAGATTTGTATTATGCGCCGCCCCATGCGGCGCGCTTGTGAGGAATTCGAGAACACTTCACAATTCACTTTCTGGGGATAAATTTCACTGTCGCGGCGCCCCATGCAGCATGGCAGTGTAGTTTTCGTAGAGTAATTCGTTTTTCCAGTTTTTTGACATTAGGACTTGGTACTCGACCCCCGAACGCGATCCCGATTTAATTCCTTGGGCTTCTACTCAGACTTCAAAGCTCCTAATAGCTCGAATTTGCTCCGTAAAATCTAAATAACTCGGAATCACTCCTACACGACATAAAATACATAATTAGTGCAAAATACTACTAATTAAAGCTCAACATAAGTAAAGTACAGTGAATTAGAGTGCAATAAGCGACTAAAACACGGGATTATAGCCTACCATCAACTCTCCGCGTTGTTTGTTTTGCAGGAACACCAGGAGAAATCGGATCTCGTCTGTTTGCATTATTCGAGCCCCTAATAGCGCCTGCTTCAGTTCCGTCATAACCTTATCCTACCGTGTGAGATGGCCTAGAATGATCGTTTGTTACTCTTGCAGGACCTCACCGCATCCACAAATGCTCCTCATCAGCATCATTGGGAGTTGTCTCCCGAACTTGTCGAGGGTTCTGCCTATCATGTAGTGGCTAGGAGGATTTGAAAAGCATTATGGCATTACGATTTTCATGGTTCAGCTAAGGCTTAGATCGTGGCGTCATTTCCCTTACTGCGGGTGTCACTGATTGAATCCTCGAAATGAGGCTGATCCCCTCGAATTTCGGGGTTGTGCGTGTTGTTAACATTGTTATCTGCCATTTTTTGTGATTTTTTCTAAGAAAAAAATAATCAAACCACATTAGTAAAAAAGGCAAGGATCAATTTAATTGCACAGCTGTCTAGGCCCCACGGTGGGCGCCAAACTGTTTATCTGTAAAACTGTACAGTTGAATTTATACGTGGTTTCTAGACAAGTGAACTAATTTGATCCTGAAAATAATGCGATAATCGAAAAAATGTACAATACTTAGCCTTAAAATATAGATGAAACAGCATAAATGACAGTTCAAGGAATAAAATTTTCGGGCACAGCAATGATGAGATCAAAAAGCGAAAAAGTAAGATTGTATTAAGCTTTGTATAAAATGTAGTGTAAGTTTAGCCAGAAATTTTCTCTCTTTTACAATGATAAATGGGCTCACTATTTATAGTTGTGTCTAGGGGAGGAGGTCCTAGGATCGTGCACTCCTTTAATGTTAATTATGAAGGTCATTGATGAAGATGTAATGGTGAACATAAATGCTAAATTCTCTGTAACGAGCTGTCGCCCTGAATGCTGCAGAATATTCTTTATTAAATGCTATCGGGCGCAGAGCATTTAATACACCTTTATGAATGTTATCCCTTTCGGTGACAAGTGGAATGGCTGCGTTCGATCTTCGGCCATCCCCATCTTGAGTTCCGCAAGTCGTTCCCTTAAAAGATCACGTGTCATATCATATTTCATCCTATGCACAAGAATAAATGAAGTAAATCAAAAGAGGCTAAAACAAATGTAGTCGAGTAGAGGTAAAGAGAAAAATCTAATTGGAAGGAAAGAGATTTTTTTATTTTTTTTGTGTGCTTCATTTCGCATAGCAAATAGCGAGTAGGAAACTCCAACTTGATAGTAAGTTAGGACACATCTACTAAGTTGGGACTTGTCAATTCTTGATTTCGATGTTGTTCACTACAGTAATACTTTGTGGTTTATGACCATTTTTTCTTCCTTTTATAGGAATCTCTCTCGTTTACTCGTTGTCTAGTCTATAAAGCATCTTGTTATAGTTGAGACCGGAAAGTAGTGGCTGTAACTTTTCTTTTTTCCAAAAAAAAAAAAAATTCAACGTCTCTGCATCATAAGCGAATTTAAGATTTAAATTTAAAGGATTCAAATTTTAGATTTTTTAGTATTGATCGCATTATATTGTTAAAATTATGAGTTCAAATTTAATACTTATTAAAAAATTTAGTAGGATTTTATATATAAATCCATACTCTATATGAAAGTTATTAGTTCAGTTGAACTCGTAGCCAAAAAGCTACTTCCACTCCTGATGTGCACTTGCCCTTAAATCAAACGCAATCTCTAGTGTTATCTTGCACGTAATGCTGACTAGTGTTGGATCAAATGTGGAACGCACAGCAGAGGCATGCACAACTTATAGAACATTATCTTTTCTTAAATAAAAGAAAGGAAGAATATATATAGGGCTACTTAAAATTGACACATACTTTCATTTAGCTATCTTAACTAAGTGGTGTACCAATTAGCTACTTAATTTGTACTCAATGTATGTCTATTAAACCCTTATAACAAATCAGTAAAAAAATATCATGCGTGAATCTCACACATAATATGTGACAAAATTAACAAATCATAAAAAGCCAGGCGGCTATTGACTTTAATGAGTAAACAAAGAATATTCTAAAGATAAAAAAAAATCTATTTTAAAAAAGGAATCTTCCCAGCCCCGTCAAAATCTCTTCTTTCTAATTTTTCCTTTTCTCCTTTTTAATTTTCATCTTCCTTTTTATTCCATTCTCAAATTTTCTTCCAAAATCTACTAGATCTGTTCTTTGGCTAAATAAAATAGCGTGAAAAAGCGTTGTTGTGAAAATGGATTTTGACGGTGTAATAGAGGCGGCAGTGAAAGACGAAAAGAGCTCAAAATTATGTACTGGGTCTCTTCCAAAAATCAGTGGATTTTCTTATGCGTGTATTTATAGTGTGTAAGTGAAATTAAAGCGTGTACTATGTTGAGAATGAAAATTTTCGTAAGGACCTCGTGATTGTGATGAAGGGAAATTTTCTGTGTGAGGTAGTGTGAATTGTGCCTAATTTTTGTTTATGTTGGAATTATGATTAACAGCAACCTTTTATTGCGTAGTGAAATTGTGGTGGAATAAGTGGATGAGAAGGAAGAGAGTAGCCATTAATGGAGGTGGACGGTGGAGAAGATCAGAGAAAGATAGAGTTTTATTTTGATTTTTGAGAATTTACTGTAATGGGAGAAGTAGAATAAAAGAAAATTGGATGAAAGTGGAGAGAGGAAAATTTGTGGTGACAATTCTGTGAAATTGATCGTACTTTGGTAGTAGCCTGATTCTTGTGATGGCCGCAATGGGGGAGAAGTGACGGAATAGTAGCAGGGAAGCGGTGGTAGGGTTGTTTCTGAAAAAAAATGATTTTGAAATTAAAAAGAAAAAAGTAAATAAATTTTTGAACTTCTCACGCGCCTAAGGAGCAGTAAAACACACTTTTCTGTCATGTCAGCTTTTTGGGTTTAATAGACACACATTGAGTGCATGTTGAGTAGCTAATCAGTACACCGTTTAATTAGGTAGCAGCAAAAATATGTGCCAACATTAGGTAGCCCTATATGTATTCTGCCGAATAGAAAGTTAACATTTCCGTGCAAATGGTGCATTATTTGTCCTTCATACAATTTTTATCCTGAAATTTGGCGTATATGTCTGATCATACACAGCCTAAACTTTTTTTTTTCATTCAGGTTTGGGCATCATTCAGTTTTGTAGCTTTGTATATAGAAGCTGACCACGTTTTCAGAATTAAAGTGGATCTGGTCCGACTCTAAAGCTTGAATTCAATACACGGATTTAATTTTTTTTTAAAGTGATCAACTTTTAAAGACGGCCTTGCAAAATTGCACACCCAGTGGTTTGATGTGAACTCAAAAGCGGTTGGACGTCAACTATACGCTAGTAGCAGAGGCAAATCGGGTTCAAATGTTTTCTTTATTGGAAATATGAGTTCAAAACACACTGTTTTTTAAAATTTTACAAATATATATTCATAATCTAAGTAGAAAAAGAATAGGTTAAATTGAACCCACTTCTATCACTATAGGTCGGCCTCTGGCTAGCAGTTAATATAGATAGACATGTGCCATTGAAAGATTTCAGAATAAAATTTCCCTCGTCCATCCATTTTTAACAAATAAGGCAGCGTTTCAATAAAGGATTCAACAATTTGAGACAACTAAAAGACCAATTGTTAATTACCTGTGTATAAGAGCACCGACACTTGTTGCAAGTTGCCAAATGCAATAAAGAATCATCTCTGTTCTTGATAAATAAATACTTGTAACAAAAGACTGATGAATACATCTATTCTCTGCTCTTCTACATTTCACTCCTTCAAAAACCAATACGATCAGGACCCGTGAACCTAAGAAAACAGATCTGGGATTGAAAATAAAGAGGAACAAAAGAAAAGAAAATGGATTCTGAGTTTGGGGGAAAAAAAAAAAGAACACCAGTAATTACACGTATCAAATTGCAATTGGCAAAAGAAAACTGTATCATGGTATCAACAGAACCTCCAAGGACGGTACTGCAGTGGTTCGTGGTGTCTATAAATGGCATTGCAGCAATTGGAGAGAGGAAATACCAATTTCACCAGCGTGCTTCTTCCATAGAGTTCTTTAGGTGATTGCCTGCATTAGCAATTAATGCTAGTAATGAGAATTGTTAAGTTCAGATTTGGCTAAAAGTATTACAAAATCAAGAATAAGTAAACATCAACTCTGAACATGTCAAGCCTGACTATATCAACTAGCAATTCTAGTCAAAATGCTTCTGTTTAGGCTTTAGCAATCCATATAAGCTTCGTCATTGCTAACCTTATAGACTATTCAACTGTAGTTTCCCCTCTCATATCATTACATTTCATTAGGCCAAACAGAAATTACTTTTTTGGAGGTGGGGTGAGGTGGGGGTCCTGGAAAAAGAAGGAAAAGACTGGATACGAGTAGAAGGATGGTGCATCTAACAACTATAAGCCAAAAGATCTGCTATTCTTCTAGATTACCTATTTCCTCTTTTTGTTATACTTAATTTGAGGATTCTCTGTCCTATATTCCCGTATTCCTTTTTCCATCGCCAGAATTTACTTCAAAATTGAACAGGAAAAAGACATGAATGTTTATCCATCAGGCCAAAGGCAATAAGCCCCTTGAGCAAAATAATGTTTTTTTATGGAGAAGAGCAAAAAAGGTATCTATAATGGATCTCTCATAAAAATTCTCAAACATTCAGAGTAATACCTTGTAAATGTCAAGCTACACCACTATCTGAAGGGTAACTCCCTAATACTCGCAAAAAGGTTGCAAATTCCTGCAAGGAAAAAACAATTCTCGTTTAGTGTTCAACTACCCACTAGTGGATTCGGGCTTTTTTTTAAAATTATTATAAAAAGGGGAGGAAGGGCAGGGAGAAATGGAGAGGGAATACTCTATGGAAAATCGAACCCCCACCTACATGGGGGCGGTTTAGGTAGCCCACAAGAGAGCTACCCTGAATCACCTTATATACACTTCGACAACTCTCTTGAGTGGTATTACTTTGCTCCTTCCTGTATGAATGGCCAATAAATATTACAACATCAAGCATGTCTAAGAAGTACCTTGAGATGCCCCAAAGCATTTTGAGCCCTTTGGTCAGCCATAGATGCTTCGAAATCCACATAAAAAAGGTAAGGAAAGTATCTGCATAAGCATGTCGCACACAATTAGGAAGTCCACAACAGCAATGCAATGACATTGTAACTAAACGTTCTTCTGATCATAAGATGGTACTAGCATTTAGAAACTGCAAAAGTAGCAGGAAGACACGTATGATGCATACTTTGGAAACCCATCTGTACTATCATCAAGCACCCGCAAAGCCTGCTTTTGCAGCGGACGACTCTCAATCTGAGCCAAAATTTAAAATAGAACATCCAAAAAAATTGAGTTAGTATATCTCACCTGCGGCTTGATAAATAACAGAGTATTTTCAACAGAGATAGACTCACCTTAGTAAGGTTGATATTTCGCATAGCAAAAACAGCAAGTGCCTTGAAAAGCACACCAGGACCTTCATCGAGCGAAAAGACCACACTTGTCTGTCACGATCAGTAGATAAGCACAATCCATAGATTAGGTGATAGTAACTTAAAAAGATAAAAAATATATGAATTCAGTTATACAGTATTTGCTCCACATTTGAAGAGTTGCTAAACTGCAGGACTAACCTTGAATGGTTTATCAGTACCAGGAATGATGGGCTCCCTAGCCAGCATAAGGAAGCGAGTGACATTATCAGAGTCATCCTGAAAGAAGATACATCAGAGACCTGGCAAATGACTAAAATGTTGTCGACAGCTAGATTGTTACACCAGACTTCTGCATACCTGAATATCTTGTGCAAGCACGTTCAAACCATAGATCCTAGCTGCAGCCAAACTTGCAACTGCACCGGCATCTTTTAGTTTTTGGAAAGCAATATACTGCAGAAATAATCAAAGAAAACATATCATGATCCAAAAATCTCAAGATAGTTGGTTGAATCAATTATAATTTACCAAACCAATTACAGAATCTTCTAAATTCCAAAAGTGCAGAAGTTAGAATCCTGTCTCACCTTGGCTGCACCAGCAGTATCATCCACAGCTTCTCTGACCAACCCTAACTTTGTTAATGTGTTCTCACACTGTGCAAGAGCCTATGTACAACCAGGTTTCCGATAAATAAACATGTGTGTCAAGCAGATAAACAATTAGGAAGCAAAAGAAACATGCCTGAGGATGGCTAAGAACTCTTTTCAGGTCTTCAATTTTGACGCCATTGTTACCCATTAAACAGTGCCGAATTGCAAGTTTGACTTCTCCAACTATATGTAGACGGTGTCTCAGTAAAAGGTCATAATTCCTGTGAATACTCCCTCCTAAAGAGTTTTCTATAGGTAAAACTGCTCTATCAACAAGCCACCTTTCAACAGCCTATCAAACAAGAAAGGAAGGTGAAATCATTGTTTGATTTTAATCTATATATGTGCAAAAGAATGTGAAGCTAGCTTCTGCTGCATCTAGAACTTACTGTTAAGAGTCTTTAGTGACCTTACTCTTTAAGAAAATATAAATTAATGACACAAGCCAGCTTTAGTGACCTTAGTCTGGCAGGCCCCAGCTATTATGTCTTGCATAACCGAATTACTTTACTCAGACAGACTGAAACCATTTCTAAAAAAGTTTCAATCCATCCTAAGGCCTGTGGTACAAATTTTGAGATTTGGTTATCTGTATCACCGTATAGCATTAAAAAGATCAGTTAAACCCGCTAGGCCTAACATTGCCTAAAGGAGAATTGGTACCATTCCTACAATTAAGTGCAAGCAGATATACTTATGAGCAGACAATTAATGGCAGTCAATTCTGAAAATGTTGGGATTACAGCCAGATTTTCTACGCATCCCTACATGCAATAGCCATTTCTATTACTTCTTACAAAACCCAACCAGTTTCCAGCTCAAAATAGATTATGCAAGCAAACATTATATAGTAATTGGCTGAGATATATTTTCCTCTCCTATTTTCAAAGAAAATAGCTTTCCTGAAGTTACCTCTAGATATTTATAGAAGTCACCAATAAAGGGTCTCTGATCTAACCCAAGCCTCCGACATGGTGGTTTTTGAAAAGCAAAAAGAAAGGCAGAGATCGATAAAACCAAAGGAAAAAGTATGGGAAGAACTAGATTATAGAGACATATGAACATAAGGGCCTCTTATGAAGTCTTTGAGCGAGCAAACAAAAGCTCCAAGAGGATATAACAGCATTTTTCACATAACAATTCAACCAATAAGCTACTTCCAGCATCTTCCAATATCTCCCAGCTAGGGCAGCTTGTTCACAAGTACTTGAAATTTCTTATAGAGGTAGACTCATGTTTGACTAACTGATATCTTCATATCCATATTGAAGAAAATGCAATATTTGAACTACTGGCCCCCAGTATGAAAAAAGGGGGAAAACGGTCCATCTTTTACTGATAAAAAAAGAGGTTCCATAATCCCTAACCAAGCCAAAGATTAAGGATTCTAGCAAGTTACTGTTGATGTTAAAGTGTGTCAACATTTTGACACATGGTGCAACAGTTTAAACTTTTTTGGTTACTATAACTAGAATTCCAACATTCATGACATGGAAAATCATAATAACCACGTCTTATGCAAGGAATACAGCAGTTACGAGTTCCTTCAACATGTTAAATAGATATGAAGTTATCCCTTAGATTGGGAAAGTGTCAACACAAGTAGCAGGAATTTGAAAGTCATCATAAAGAAAAGCATTATTACGAATAATCTGGAGTAATAATTTAGTATTGACAATTTCTTAAGTTCTTTTTTTATTTAAGGATATTCAACAACTATCTCAGCCAGCCTTCTATTACCTTACCCTCTGGCTGTGGTACTTGCACCCTTGATAATGTGTAACTGTTCTAATATTATCCAATTTTGTGTTGTCTCTAGTCTCTTTTTGGTGTACTTATGAGGAGAGGGTGGTGGAGCTAAGGGTGAGGAGGAGTGTATCTATTTCCGAGAACTAGTTTGGGTTTATGCCGGGTCGTAAAACTACGGAAGCTATTCACCTAGTTAGCAGATTGATGGAACGGTAGAGAGTAAGGAAGAGGGATTTGCATATGGTGTTCATAGACTTAGAAAAGGCTTATGATAAAGTCTCAAGGGAGGTTCTGTGGAGATGTTTGGAGGCTAGAAGTGTACCTGCGGCCTACATTGGGGTGATTAAGGACATGTATGATGGAGCGAAGACCCGGACGAGGAGTGTGGGAGGGGACTCGGGCCATTTCCTGATCATGATGGGGTTGCACCAGGGGTCGGCACTCAACCCTTTTTTGTTTGCCCAGGCAATGGACGTACTGATGCGCCGCATCCAAGGGGAGGTGTTGTGGTGCATGTTATTTGCAGATGACATTGTTATGATTGACGAAACGCGAGGCAGTGTTTACACGGTGTTAGAGGTGGTGGAGGCAGACCCTGGAATCTAAAGGTTTCAAGTTGAGCAGGACCAAGACAGAATACTTGGAGTGTAAATTTAGTGGTGCCACTCAGGGAGTGGAAGGGGAGGTGAGGCTTGATTCACAAGCCATCCCTACGAAAGAAAGTTTTGAGTACCTTGAGTCTATTATACAGGGGATGATGAGATTGATGGAGATGTCACACATCGTATTGGGCGCGGGATGGATGAAATGGAGACTTGCTTCCAGTATTTTGTGTGATAAGAAGATGCCACCAAAACTTAAAGATATGCTTTATAGAGCGGTGGTCAGACCGACAATATTGTATCGGGCTGAGTGTTGAGAAGTCAAAAGTTCCCATGCCCAGAAGATGAAGGTAGCAGAGATGAGAATGTTGAGATGGATGTGGGGTCACACCAGATTAGATAGGATTAGGAATGAAGTTATTCGGGACAAGGTGGTGTGACCCCTATTAAGGATAAGATACGGAAAGCGAGGCTTAGATGGTTTGGACATGTAAGGAGGAAAAGTACAAAAGCCCCGGTAAGGAGGTATGAGGGTTGACATTGGAGGGCCTAAGGAGAGTTAGAAGTAGGCCGAAGAAGAATTGGGGAGAGGTGATTAAGCAAGACATGGCGCAGCTACAGCTGACCGAGGACATGACCTTTGATAGGAAGATGTGAAGGTCGAGGATTAGGGTAGTAGGTTAAGTAGGCTAGATTGTTAATATATGTAATATTAGTACGCACTCTCGCTTTCTGTTGGTAGTAGGTTTCTATGACTAACTGTCGTTCTTGCATTTCGGTCATCTACTATCTTCTTGTTATTACTATTGCTTTTACATGGCTTCTCGGTGTTCCTTCATGTTTTCTTTTCATTAATGTGGTGCTTATGATTTGAGTCGGGGTCTATTGGAAACAGCCTCTATATCTCCACAATATAGTTGGTAAGGTCTACGTACACATTATTCTCCCCAAAACCCACTATGTGGGATTATACTGGGTATGTTGTTGTTGTTGTTGTATGAGGTACCTTGTTGTATAGAGGATTGGGCCACTTACGGGTGTTCATAAAAACCCGAAAAACCAAACTAAACCGAAAACCGAACCAAACCAACCACAAAAACTGATACTTTTTTCGTTTGGTTTGCTTTGGTTTGGTTTTGGTTTTGAATTTTAAAAACCGATTAAATTATGTTTGGTTTTGGTTTAATCAAAAAATAACCGAAAAAACCGAACCAAACCGACTATAGAAGTAGCTATTTAAATTTTATTATTACACCTATATATATATATATATATATATATATATATATTTTTTTTTATTTTTATTTTTTTCTTTTTTTTTTATACAAAGTTTCTAAAATTTTATGGTACATGTCAATCGCTCGCACTTTTAGTCTAGGTCTTTGCTATTATAATAATCTAGTTCTTTTCCTTTACATTCTAGTTATAGTTTTCTTTTGCTAAATACGAGAATCTATTTCATGTTAAAAATATCTATTTTTAATTGAGTCCTTAAATTATTCTATCACTATTTGATTCAATTATCATCAATATATCTTGGAAAATGATAAATTTCTCAAAAAGCAATTAGTTTGATAGTGTTACGTTGAAAATGTAGTCGACGAAATATGTGTTTGGTAGTGTATGTCTCATCTTTAAAAAAAACAACAAAAAACCAACAAAAAAACTGAAAAACCGACAAAAACCGATATAAACCGAATTGATCAAAAACCAACTTAATTGGTTTGGTTTGGTTCCAACATTCAAAAAACCCACTTACTAGGTTTGATTTCTCCTTAGGAAAAATCCAATCCAAACCGAACCATGAATACCCCGGCCACTTTTGTCGAGAACCATATTTTGATGTAGCTTCTCTTTTTTTGATATACGGATTTTGGGAGGTTGTTGTAAAGGATGTTTGGCTCCTTTTATGTAATTCTCTGTACCGTCTTGGTAACTTTAGCAATAACATTTACCTTATCAAAAAAAAAAAGAATCATCCAATTTTGTGGCCACTTGCCACACATCCAATGCAACACTTCGTATTTCTGTGACATTATATGCAGGATCTAGAGGCTCAATATTCACTCCCATGTAACATTGCTTGTCTCACAAATCACAATTGTTCTACAGAAATTGTTTATTAATTTGTCAGATATCTTCCTATCAAGTAATACCACATAGCACTCCACTTCAACCATACTATTTTAATTCTAGAACTGATATAATTAGCATTAGCTTTTATACTTTATCTTTGAAAAATAAATATTCATTAAAAAATACAAAGTAACCAATGATGGATAAGTTTACAACTACGGTTGACTGTCATCCACTCCTGCACATAAAGAAATGCATAGTTCATGGAGGAAAACAAATTGTTGCCTAAATTGAGTGGAAACCAAAGAAAAACTCACTTCAAAAGCAGTATCAAATTGTTCACAGGGGACTGCTTCACAGTTTGGATATGCTTTCTCTGCTGCTGATTCACTGTAAGCACCACGCACTCCCTGAAAGATCAATACATAACCAATCAGGATCGTCCACAAGCAACCTGATTAGCAGAGGCGTATCCGGAATTTCAAACTAGTGGGTGCACAGTCGAATATATATATACATCAAGAAAACTATTGATAAAATTCTATAGGATTTAAGTTAACATCATCACTGTATTTTAACATGTGATAGCAGGTTAGTTACCATTTTTACCAGATTACTAATTAATGTTTATCAAGAGATTTACCGATAATTAACTAATAATTGACCTGATTGTGTAACTTTTTATACACGGACGGTGTATAGAACTTATTCATTTCAATATACTTATATAAACAAAAATTCAAATAAATTTATATATGCATATACAATTCATAACCTGATAAGCAACTCGGAGACGAGACCCTTCAGATGCCATATTGCTCAAATCAGCCGATGTTAATGGCCCTAAAATTCATCAATTTCATCACAAAACATCAATACAATTACATTATCGAAAAAAGCCCTAAATTTCGAGAAACTGAATCATTTCGAAAACTGCAACCTACTTGGAAGGGGATTAGGTGAATCTCTGGCATTGAATTCATAAGGATGTTCATCATTGACTTTATTAAGCTCAATTGCTTGACTTTTCTTAATTTCTCCTCCGAATGGGCTGTTGCTTTGGTCGCCGGCACCGTCGGTGCAGGCGTAGATCGAGAGACAACGACGTCGTTTAGGTAACGGAGTGAAGGAGGTGTGAGTGAGTGATGAGAGATTTGAGGCGGTTGTTTCAGTAGGAGGGAGGTGGATTTTTGGAGACCTAAAGATGGTGGCCGCCATGGTTGTTGTCACTGTGTGTGTGTGTGTTGTTGCATGAGCGAGATAACCGAGAGCGGGAGAAGAGATGGTGTCAGTATCACTGTTTATTTGATGGAAAATGAACTGTTGTTTTTTCTTTTCCAAATTAGTCCCGCTAATTTTGGGGTAGAAATGAGGCTAAACTCTAAAGGGCAGGGTGTTTTAAATTTCAGTTTTCAATTTAATTTTTTGTAATAAAAATATTCTGAATTTAAAATTTTTAGTTTAAAATTTAAGATAAAATAAGTATTGGCTAATCTCTAAAAAGCATACATGAGAATAGCTATTTGTGTATTTGCCCCTAATTTAGATTTGTGTAAGGTCCATTAAAAAATATAATTCAAAAATTTCTTATATTTTCACTTAATATTATGATCTTAATTCGAAATCTTAATTAAAAATCATGTTCATTAAAGATTTAAAAAATAGTCGTTCAACGATGTATTTAGTTGAAGAAAAAGAAAAAATATCTATCTACCTATCTATGCTATATTAAAAGTACAAAAGTCCTTAGCGAATGTCGTTCGTCTTTTTTACCCTTTTAAAATAGAGTTCACATTAGACAAAATAATCATTTAATTAGTTTTCAAATATTTAAGACTTTAAAATCAACTGCAAATCTTAATTGTTACATCTTTCCTTATAAAAATAGTTTTCTTGTTTGAAATTTGTATCATATAAAATCTTAGAAATGTTAGCTTAAAACATCCGTTCCTTGTTTGAAGATTGAGCCATGTTATATGTTTCCATATTGATTATCAATAATAAAAGGAATTTGGAGAAAAGAAATTGATTTGCTCTTTCTTCAAAAATAGGTCCGTACTAGATAAGTTTGTAATATATAATACTTTAAATAGCATTTAAGAATTTATATTGGATAAAGTTATAATTTAATTATTTTCTTAATATTTAGCACTTTAAATGAACGAAAATTATACTTTAAGAAAATTTAAATTACCTTGTACCTTTTCTTATCTACCTATATCTGTCCATCTATCTATACTATAACGAAAGCACGAAGTCTTTACTGAAATATTTTATTAATTATTTTTTAATATTTAAGATTTTTAAAATCAACAAATAAATTTGTTGTTGTTTTAACTACGTAAAAAGACCTAATATTTAGTACTTCAAGAGGTAAATAAAATAAGATTTTCTAATATATATGAGATAACCTTCAAAAGGTCAGTATGTTTCACAAATAATTCTGAAAATAATAAACTTGTATTAGTGTTCAATTTGACTTGTGATTGTAGAATACAAATAATTAAAAATAAGAAATATAAAGAAGTATTTCTGCGAATCCCTTTTATGTATTATTCATTGGGTATGCAGTAGCCAAAGAAAATAAAGTTTTGATCTTTGGTTTTTCTTTTTATTTTGGTTTTCTGAGTTATAATACCTTGAGTTTTAAAAATATTGTTCAGTGTTGAAATAAGTAACTATTAAGAATTGAAGGATTACTACGTAAATATTCCAGGTTTTGGCTTACATTGACTATCAATTGAGGAGTAAGCACTAACCGACATAACTATAGTATAAGGATCCTTTTAAATATGTAAGACTTCTATAATCAATTTAAATTATATCTAATATAAAATATATTTTTTATTCGAGCAATATAACATAACTATAATTCCTTCTATGTTACTTTTGAATGTGAATTATTATACCTCTTATATTATGTTTGAACATAATTTCCTACTCAAACTATATTAAGCACTTGTTTTTAAACTAAAATGACAAAAACAAGTCAAAACCCAAAAGTTAGAATCCCTAACTTATTGGCTTTTGTTTAAAAGTCATTTAAAAAAGCCCATCCAAACGGGCTGTTTGTCGTCGACTTGTTGCATGATATTTGAAATTACATTTAACAATTAAGAGAAATAACTAAGAAAATATTTTATCGTTTGCATCGACAAGAACTAAATTATTTAAAATAGATAATTAAGTCTTTGATTTAGATAACTAGCAAAGTAAAATCAATTTAGTTCTTTTTTTTTTCAAACTCATCATATAAGTAAAATTATTTTTTCAAGTTGATAGATTCTTAGGGTTCATAAATTTATTTCCATAAGCACAATGTTGCTGGTAAAGGATATCCAAGAAAAAGAGTAAAATAAGATATAATAATGTATTGCAAGTTAAATTGGTTGAAACACAACCTTGAAAGAGTTACTATATAATGCAATAGTATAAGACGATATATATTTAAATAATTTTTAATAATTTTTTTCTTTATATTTTCATTCTTTCCCCTCTTTTCCCCTCTCTCTCTCTCACACACAATATATATATATATATATATATATATATATATATATATATTATGATTTTGGAATAGATTAACATTAATTAATTTTAGATTTTATATTGTCACTGTCCACTTTTTAAAAAAATAATTATAGGACCAATCTATTCATTGTCAAATCTTAAAATAAAATAGCTATAATTATTAATATAATTAACTTAACTAAATTGTTCATTGTTGCAAGTTTAAAAGATATTTAGTTATTTTAAATTCAATAAACGAGTCAATATAACAACATTATTATTGTCATTTAAATGAATATCACATCAATTTTAATGCCCATTTTTATTTTGCATAATTTATTCTTTTTGTATGTAATTTTTAGTTTATTAATATGTGCAACGCACGTACTCTAAAGCCAGTACTATATTAAAAGCACGAAGGCCCTTAGCGATATGTCGTTCGCCTTTTTTACTCTTTAAAATATATAATGCATATTAGATAAAAT